>JAQFYU010000972.1:0-17314 GCA_034694905.1 Ceratophysella granulata | reverse complement strand
AATGATTCTGAGTTCGATTCTTACTATTTTTTTTTACTTTTTTGTACAATTTTATTTCTGGTTAGGTATGTAGGATTTTTATTAGTAGAGCTTCCACTTGTATTATAATATAATAATATAATATTGACATTTACCATTGTTCTAATAGTGCGTGGAAGGAAAAATATCAATAAATCAAAAAAATAATATCAATTTATTGTGTTTTCTTAGATTTAAAAATTCAATTTTTTTTGTTTTTATCAGAACAAAAATAATGCAGTATTTCGAACTACGCTTTGTTAAAAGATCCGCTTCGATTACTATCCAACTTCCAATGAGCTTTCCGCTATCAGCGTAAGAATTAACATTCATTCATTGTCAATTGCCATTGACAATAATATAATATTGACAATAATAATATATATAATATAATATATAATATATATATATAATATTTATGATATATAATATATATAATATTTATAATATATATATTATATATTAATAATTATGGATAATCCAAATGGATAAAGAGTCGCTAAATGCTATTTGGTTTGAATAATTCCAAAACTCGTAAATTATCAATTTATTGTGTTTTCTTAGATTTAAAAATTTATATTATTATATTATATTATAATATATATATATTATCACAATAAATTGATAATTTACGAGTTTTGGAATTATTCAAACCAAATAGCATTTAGCGACTCTTTATCCATTTGCTTTGAATTTTCTTCCAGTTTTGATTAGAATGTGAGTATTTCCTATAAAAAATTGTGAACATTCGCAATTTAGACGAAACTCGGTTGTACGATAGAAGTTTGTTCAGATTTTTTGATTTACTACCATCCATTCTTCTTCCAAAGTAAGCTGAGAAGCGTTTCGAGGCCATCTTGGTGGTTGGTGGTGGGTCCAATAATTCACGGTGGCGAGGTCAAACCGTTTTAGAAACATAAAAATCTACTTCAAAAACTAATAAATAAAGTAACCAAGGTCCTAGTGAGGAACTGTATTTTGCTTATTAAAATACCGAATTATGAAGTTTTAATTTTCGAAAGTTTCTTGAGATTTTTCGATTCGTTTTTCACGTGTTAAATTATTTTTATTAAAGTTAGATTCAATCGAGACGAATTTCCATATCTTAGTCGGATCGGATCAAGATTTCAACAGCCGTTCAAAGTGGTTACATGTAATAAAAACGAATTAATAATATGAACTTTGAAATGAATGAGGTAGACAAAACGGACTATAGGAGTCAAAAGTAAACATAAAATGTTTAGGAACTAAGACACTCTTGATAATTTTTTAGCATATTTACGTACATTGATCAAGGATTATATTGTGTAAACATTTAACGGTGATATATTAAAAATTTGAACGGATTTAACTGCTGCAAATTTGACATATGCGAAATGCGAATGCGACGCCCCCTTCGTCCACTACTTCTACTTTTCAATCACACTTAAATTCATTATTCATTTGGCTTAGCATCGGTTTTCAATTTCAGTTTTTAAAAGTTTTTAAAAAATTAAAAACATTCTCAGTCCCACCATGAATCACTAGAGTTTACCGCTAAATTGTGTAAGCCAAAATTCCTGATTCCTTTCTTTTGAATTTCCAGGAGCTCCAAATCCCAATGATGCTCCTAGTTCTATTATTAGTTCCAAATCCAACTGAAGGAACAACAAAACAGTTCATGATTGATCATTTGAAAACCGGTGGAGCTTCATCCAGAAGTTCAGCTCAAACTTCTTCAAAGCCCTCAACCCAAACTTCCGCCCAATCCAGAATATTCTTCCCACCATACAAATTCCCCTTCTGGGGTCTTCCATATGGAATGTACAGCCAAGGCGGTTTGTTCAACCCAGGCCTTTTCCCATTCGTTCCGGGTGGACCTGGATTCCCGCCATTTGATGGAATATTCGGAAGTCCTTTCGGACCAGGAGAGTTCCCTGGTGGTGGACCTGCACCGTTTCAAGGAAAAGGAAATGGAACAAGTGATGACTTCATGGCTGAGCGGAAGAAGACTTATAGAAAGAAGAAATATTACAAGAAGCGCTGCAAGAAATCTTGCAGCACAACTCCGTATCCTGCACCAGCGGAGACCACAACCAAATCGTACTATCCACCGCCGCCATACCAGCCTTATCCACCTGCTGGAGGATACAACAGCCCACGCTACTATCCACCACAACCTCAGTCACCGCCGAATCCTTATGCATATCCTTATCCGAGTCGACCACAACCACCTTACCAGCACCAGCCTCCTATAACTGTCCAGAACTTCTACGTACTGCCAAGTTACGGGTATCAACCGGAACCACAGCCATATACCCAACCTTATTCACCACAATATCATCAGTACAACGAACCACCGCCAATGCAGAGTGGGAAATACACTCCACCACAACCTCAGTATCCATCGAGCACTACTGAACCTGCGACAACTCCTGACGATGAATACTACGACGATTCTACAACGTCAACTCCATATTCTAATGCAACAACGGAAATGAACTACATCGCTACCTCGGCACCACAACCAGAATATAGAAACATAGCTCCATTTCCATACAGTGGGCACACAGCACCACAACCATATGGAACCACAACTCCTCTTCCGAATAACTCAAATGCCGAAGCACATCCTAATTATTTTAATCCAGTTCTAACTCAGTACAACTCAGAAGCGACTCGCCAAATTTCTTCATATTCAAATACAGATCAATCTCTGTACAATTCCAATAAGGCACCACAACAGCCCTCTTATTCAAATTCAGCTCCTCCTCTGTTCAACTCAAATGGAACGCCACAACAACCTTCTTATTCAAATACAGCTCTACCTCAGTACAGTTCTAAAGCGATGCCACAAAATCCTCCATATTCAAGTATCCATAATCAGTATAATTCAAACGAGGCACCACTGCAACGGCCGTATTCAACTGCGGCTCCATCTCAGTACAATTCAAAAGTAACACCACAACAACCGTCTTACTCAAATAAGGCCGCTTCTCTGTTCAACTCAAATACGACACCACAACCATATTCAAGTGCATCTCCACCTCCTCTGTACAACTCAAATGCGACGCCACAGCCTTCAAATGCGACACCACACCAGCATCCAGACAATGCAAATGTGACACCTCAACAGTATCCACACAATTCAAATGAGACACCACAACAGTATCCATACAACGCAAATGTGACACCACAACTGTATTCACACAATGCAAATGTGACACCACAACAGTATATATTCAACGCAAATGTGACACCACAACAGTATTCACACAATGCAAATGTGACACCACTGCAACCTCCTTATTGGAACACAGCACTGCCTTACTACTCAGCCCCAGCACAACCACAATATTCTTCCTGGTTTCAAGCCTACAACTCGACTGCTGTGGTGCAACCTCACAGATCCAAACCAGAGCGACCTGTTGCAGCAGCAGTAACTTCTTATTCTAACTTGATGGTGACACCACCACCACCTCAACTCAGTTACGACAATACACAGTCGTTCTCCACAGACATGCAGAATTACAACAGCAGACCTCCACCGCAAGATTTTTCGAGAATGCAGAGATCACAGCAATCCTACAAAAGGCCTGAATCCATATCCTTTCAAAACCATTATTCGAATATGCCGACTCAACCTGGGAGTCGTGAATCAGTGCCGTCTCAACGACCACAAAGTATTTACATAAACTTCCACTCCCTTCCAAATCCAACCACCAGGTCACCACAACCCAACCAACCAAACTGGACAAAGTCGCAGCTATGGGATACCACATCTACAACTTCAACGCCAACCACAGCATTTGACTACAATCAGCCAATACCATCGGGGAAAGCTCAAGTTCCCGAGCAATACTATCACCAACCCTTGCAGTTACAACAATCTTCAACTCTACTATCTTCTTACCACGACGGTTCACAGCCCGCGCAAATTAGCGACAATCAGGGTAGTGCCAATCCTCACAACAACTTACAACTCAACACTAACGTAACAGAGGATACTACCTCAACGTACAGATCAATCGCTGCACCTGAAACGACCACTCCGAAGATATATGCTGTTCAACAGCTTCACGATCTGTTTTCAGAGTTGACAATGGACGATTTAGCCACACTAAGCGACACAGACCTACTAAATCTATCTAAGGGTTTAGACTTTGTTCCAAAACCACTTCAAGAAACCCACAAACGAGAGTCATACGCAACTCCAATTGGGAATTCTGTGACCGCTTCAACTCAGTCAACAATCACCGGTTATATTCCTGTAAACGCAAACTCAGCCCATCCTTCCACAACCACAACATATCCGTCAACATCAACAAGCAGAACCACAATCATCGAATATAGTTCTCTAAACGTAACCACACCAAATCCGACAAGCACAACCACATCGCCAACCACAACAGCCTCCAAAAAAAACCCTGAAACTTCAATCTACAACGTGAATTCTCCATCCATGTACTCTGATGAATATCTCACAGCATTATTGAGCGAATATGACCTTACCGAGGAAGACGAACATCAATCAACCACACCAAAAACAACCACAACCTTAGAAAAGCTGCCTATGATGGGGAAGAGATCAACTTCAAGTATGAATTCGCCAGTTACCTGGAAACAACCTCCAACTAATACGCCAGCAAAGGAACCGGCTCCAAGGAGGGTCAATCGTATTTCATATCCGTATATTGGTATAAGAAAGCAAGGTAACGTGAGAAGAGGATCAGCGAAGACTTCAACTGCCAAGAGTTCGCAAATTGGTAATTCTCCAGAATTTCCTGCTGCTGAGGTGGAGCTACAATTGCAAAAGTCACATCGTAATACAAATAAGCATTTACGCTAATCCATTTAAATACTATTTTGTCAAAATTCCATTTTCTGAACAATCCGAATAAGTAATAAATTATAAATACCAAAATCTAGATTTGAATATTTCCCACCTGTGAATTTCGCAAATCAATGTTAAATTAACCATAAAAGACATGCAATGGTTTAAATATTGAATATATGTATAATCCTTTTGCAGGATTCATAATTTATTTGATTTTTGCGCCATTCAACTGAATATGCTTTGCAGTCTGATTTGTCCAATGATTTTGAAACTAATTTTATGATGAAGTAAATTATTGCGCTAAGAGTCAGTTTGTTTTCCTAATAGTTGTAATTTATTGTTGAAGATGGCTTAAATGATCATCTCCTTCTTTGGTGAATGCATTATACTACAATATTTCCGCTTGATTGAGTTAAATGGGTAATTAATTAGGAAGTTTGAGAAATGGTTAGCAGCGTTAATACGCTTGCTTCTTGCTTGTCAGCATGGTCACGCGAGTTTAATTGAATTTCTAACATTATGATCTTAATTCAATTTAACTTAAATTTTTGTATTGACAATTCAGCATAGAAAAGACGATTGACTGTGTAGTAAACCAGTAAACGCTTACCATTTCACAAGCTGGCTAATATCCCATATTGTCAATTGACACTAATACACACAAAAATAATCTACTCGAAGACTAGGCCGATTCTACGTGAATTTGAGATGTTTGCAGCTGGATTTCTTTGCGTGTTCATTGCCCACTTTCCATTTCTTGTGTCCTATGTGCTTACAATTGTAGAAAATATTCAACCGCTTGATGTCGGACTGAAAAATGAGAAATAAAACATAATCTGCTATTTTTTTTAAATTAATCTTAACCGGTGGTAGATATGAGAAATTTTACATTTGTCAAATCCTTCCGTTGCCCCAATTTTTTCACATCTGTATCCAACGGGGTCATCGATAGTTTTCCCTTTTTAGCAAATCCATGTTCACTATATTGCATAATGGATGTTAGGTCATAGGTCAGATTTCCAGCGTACGTCGCAGACGGCGGGTACCTGTACTCGAACTGACTCCATCCTGAAGCATAATTTTGGTTAAAATAGAAATAGAATAGATAAAATCAATCAATAATTACCTAAATTGGACAATTCCCTAGTTCAGAATTAACGCATTAATATAAAAAAAGGATATGATTGTTGCTTTACTTTTTTTGATAATGTTGTTGAAATGGACCTTTATATATTTATCACGATCTGTTCGTTGATGTTCGTGAAAAAATCCAACCGCATGCAGCAGCTCATGAGCTCCTGGACCCGGCACATCGAAGCAGCTATGCGGATTATTTGCATCTTTCGGGGCCAGCTTCAGGATTTGCTTTCCACCTATTTTACCAACTTTTCCGCTACATGAACTTGGATTGGTCTGACGCTGTATTGAAACATAATCCTTTTCATCCCCACGGAAAATGAATCGAACGCAACTACGAAGTTCGATTAGGCAGACCGAAGCAGCGATCCTTGCTTTGTGTTCTTTAGCTATGCACAATATATTTCATTATAAAGTAGAGATTAGCATTTCGTCCGAATTTGTTCGACCAAATTCTTCGAAACTCATCACACGAATATTAGTTCGCAACGTACAAAATCTTAGACTTTTATTTGATGGCTCGTATATTTCGTAGAAAATTTCAGCCTTTGGCCAGGGCTTAACGTGAGATTTTTTGTGCAGACTCGGAGGACCTAGGGGATCTTCCTCGTTTTCAATCATTGGACCAGGAGGAGTACCCAGGACACTTCCGCTTCCGACATCATCAATTTCGTCATCCGTTCCGTCACTTGATGTGTCATTAACGGCTTTCAAATGTACACAAGGTTAATGAAAATTCTTTGTAATTATCAGCGAAAAGTCAACATTTGTTAGATTGCTTGATAAAATACATACTTTTGATTGATTTAACCCTTGTGACATTAATGTTTCTTACCTACATCCATTGCATTCGTGAAGTCTTCATCCGTAAGTCCCACACCCGTGCCTTGGGTTTGTCCTTGTCTAATCCAGTCGTCTTGGTAATTACCACTGGATTCATCGTTCCGAGATTTAATTTCGTTGATTTCTTCATTGACATTCACGAATTTCTAACGTGTCGTTGAAAATTAAAAAAATAAATATCAAAATTGTCTTCTGAACTTTAAAAAATATGTATTACTTTTTGAATCAGCGGACTAGAAGAACCGACATCCAGAGCTATGCATACAAGAAATGCGCTCAACAGCAGCATAGTGTATCTTAACTGTAATTCCATGCGTTTAGTGTTTGGGTTTTCACGGATCACGGATCAATAATTGCAAGCCAAGATAAAGGAAAGTAATTGAAACTCGACAGTCTAAAAGAACGACACTGTCTTTACAATGTAGTTGCGTGGCTTGTTTTACTTCATCATGATGTCGTTTTTGTACCCATTGAATTTGGCACTTAGACCAAGTAATTATATAAATAAATCCGTAATAATTGACAGAACAATTCGTTCATCGACATAACCCAATTCCTAATTCATAAGATATTCCATAACACGACACGACACTGTATTCTACTGAACACACACATTTCTTTACCGGATCAAAGTGTCAGTCGGGTATCGCTGATCTCATGCAGCTTAATTGACAAAAATGTGTTGGCTTGAATTCAAAACGCGTCTGACATGATCTCATGAATATCAATGTGTTACTCTGCGTGAAATTAGGTTACTTGAATTCGAATTTATTTTCAGGTAATTGACACTTCAAAGAAATCTTCCTGTAAGTAGTTTAATTCATGTGCCATTGACATCTCATCTGACAGAATTATACAGATTTTCAAGTTAACGTCTTTTTCCGCGTGATTTCTTTTGATTTTCGAGTTGGTGATGTGACGAGCAAATTGTTGTAAAATTATTATTACAAATTAGATTTATAGTTCGGAATCCTCTGAGCCTTCTCATTTCCTTTTGCGGAAATAGTTCTAAGTTAAATGTAAATATTTCAACTACAAAATTTAGCGCTAAATATCTACTAATAGTGGGAACCGAAGAGCGTATATAATATCTGGATTTAAGATTATGAAAAACACATTTATTTGAAATTAGGCGTATTTGCCAGAAAATACTATATGCTTTCAGTTGAAGCTAATTATTGGCAAATTTAATGTGCTGAAAAATACTACATTCTTTGTAGTTGTTTTGTATTAGCCATTAAAATCAATTGTCGTTCCTAAATGTTAAAGTCTCAGATAAAATCGAAATATTGGGTTTACGAATTGTTGCTATGCTATCTACAGGAATGAAATGAAAAAGATATTTTCCACAATTGTACCTTCAAAAATCATTGATTAACTTTGGAGTTTAACCTTGCTTTTTAAATAATGATATACTTATAAATATAAACTCTAACTCTTGCCTTGTAGATTTGTGACTTGTTACGAGTGTAAATTGCTAGAGAAGTCCATGCCTTCAAATTAACTGGGACTGGGACTGGAGGATTTTAAGTAGGTACGCAGATGAAGGTGATTGTAGACTTTAGTAGCCAAGTTCGGATAATTCAATGTCACTGCTTAATATTTAGTAAATTGGTTTCAAGACAAATCCGGTGTTGACTACCAAAATCTCGCATACTAATAATTTAGAGTTAAGTAGGTAGTTACAATTTAAATTATGTTTGCGTAAGTAGGCAAAAAGGTGAAGTTTACTGGTATAAGTTATGGCTTGCCTATCTACGTATAACCGAACCGACTCCAATTTTAGCCTGGAAAAACACACTAGGTATTCATTTTGCATTTTATTATGCATCGTATATAAGGATCAGCGAGTTTTTGAATCTGTATCAGTACAACTCGTCGTCAGCTTAAGACATCTTAATATTTTTCCAAATCTTAAATTTTGAATTCAAATTCCAAATATTGAAAATGAAGGCCGCACTTGTCCTCGCTTTGATTGCCATTATCTTCGTTGCCCGTAAGCATTTGTACATTTAGAAAAACATCTGCACAAATTAGAATTTGTAATTATTTGTTAATTTTTCTTTTGGGATAAATTCTAGGTTCGGAGGCCCAAGATGCTACCAAATACACCCAGGATCCGGCTTGTAAGGCACTGAACGGCGTGTGCACAGATGCTGCTAGCTGTGCTGCCGCTGGAAAGACAATTCATGGATCCGGAAGTAGCGCTGACACCTCACAGTGTCCCTCAACTCCCTCAACTATTCAATGTTGCGTTTAATTGAAAAATAGATATGGCTGGCCTGACTTCTATGGATTTATTCTCCAAATATTTTAATTAATGATTGTGTTCATTCTGAATTTGATTTAATTGATTATATTCGATTAAATATGATCTTAACAATTTTCATCGATTTTTCAACATTCATAAAAAATTCAACTAACTTTGTTGGATATACACATACGATGTTTTTCATAACGGGACAACTGTCCCATGACTAAAGTTGGAACTCCTCGACAATAATTTCATTTCACCATTATTATTAGGAATTTGGATGAACTGCCGCTCGAGATGGATTTCCGCGCTACCAGGAAATATTAAACGGATGAAAAACTACTGTTTGCCACCTTGAATTTTCTTGTAATATGTAGAAAATATGAATTCGAACTTTAACACGTACCAATTCTTAAAGACATTATGAGCCATGCAGCTTACTATGTACTAGCGCTTGCAAACATAATATACATTTACTCTTTACACTTTACATTACGTTAAATGCAGTATTACTAATGTATCTATGAAACTAAAGTTCTAAATTCTGGCTTTCAGTCTAAGTTCTCCAACTATATTGATGACGAAATTCAGAGAGATTAACATTCACCAAATATATTCATGGTCAAGTTAAAATGACTTTAACTGAGAGCAATATACGAAGTCTTATTAGACAACTGTACGGGAATCTGCAGTCTAAAAAGTAGCCCTGGTAAATAGAATTATCGGGAATGGTTAGGGTCATTGCTTTTATACGCTATCAAACGACATATCCCTTGAATGTTCATATTTTTCTGAATAAGTACATAATTACATTAGATAGGAAAAGAGCAGCTGAACTCAAACTCACTTCACGATAATAGCTTCCTTCAAATAGTCGAAATTACCATTACTAGGGGTTAGCGTTAGCAACCCCCGGGGTTTTCGGATTTCTCCATGAGCAAATTGAATATTTGAAATTGAAAAATTGAAAATGATTTTCCTTGAGAGAATGGAAACCCGGAAAAATTTCACATCCTCAGAATCTAATTAGAAGCTGACTTACAAATATATATCGGTTACGTACGAGTGTTTGAGTCGGTTCGAATTTATTTAATTGCTGTGTTTTTATTGCATTTATCGAATGAATCGACAAAATTCATAAAACAAATGGCTATTCTTGTCCAAATTGCTATTCCAGTCCAAGTGCAAGGATCAATTTATAAAATAGAATCAGGAATCTTTGATATGCCATCGCAAGCTAATCATTTGCGAAAGGGAATCACACATCACACATCACACGTACACGACGCTTTGCTTGTTTTCCAGTTTTCCTACAATGATGTTTTACCTAGAGGGCAAACCTAGTGCGGAAACTTGTCAACCGTGTCAACCCTACTAGTTGGTTGTTTACTTAAAGCGAAGATTTTGGAACGAGATGGGAAATATTTTTTAACCAATTGTTCATAAGCACAGCAGTTTATATGCATAAGTTTTGTAGAAATTGTAATAATATCCACAATTACACTTTCACAGTAATCATTGCCTGAAACGTCGTCAGATTACAGGATTAGCATTTAATTTATTGCACGACCCCTGGACTGGAGGGTTCAACATCAGACTGAAGAGATTATTTGATCTATTGATATTCTGAATTATTAATGGTATTTTTCAAAAATAAACTTTCAATAAAATGAAGTAAACAGATGCTCAACCAGAAAATTGTTCGGGTAAATTGTGAAACTTTTATTTTCACCAAAAGGACGAGCTCCACAGTCAGTAGTTAATTAGAAAGAGCCTAGAAAAATATTCAAAAAATAAATTCAGTACAGGGTGATATATTTAATTATTCACATTGGTTCAGAATTAACAGAATTAGAACGATTTGTGTTTAAGAACAATATCAAGCAATCAATGGCATACACACATAAAGAATTGTGATACTTGATCGTACTATTGTTTTTATTACCGATACATACCAGAGGCAATTGTGTTTGTAAACATATTTCAATCAATATTATTGTTTGACATTGAATTACGCCGAAAAAAAGAAGATGAACACCAACAACCGTTGTCGTCTTTTGTTCGCCATTATTTGGGGAATATTTAACGTAGACTACGCTGAATCTCTCAAAGAAATCGTCCATTTGAACAAAAAACTGGCTGGCTTCGAAAATTGTAACATTGAAATAACATTCAATAGTACAGAAGCCCATCTGGAACCAATCAAATACCCGATTCGGCTCATGTCCCAAGCATTCCAATTTCCAGCAGATTTCGAACGAGCCAGAGATCACTATGCTTGGAAATATTCAAAAATATCGTGCACATTGCAGCTGTACCTTCTGATTTACGACTTTCAGTCGATTATCTCACTTCAATATAAACAGGACATCCAGTTGAGCAAACATCTTTTACCGCTGTATACCCGATGTCCCGATCCTTGCTACATGGTTGTGGTACAAGAAAATGAAGCACTGAAAGCACCGCGAAACTTCAAAGACCAACTCAACGAATGGCTCGTGTATCAACGACAGGCTTCACTTCGGACACTTAAATTCCTCTGGCCGGTTGCTGATAAAGATCAAGTCAGCAGAATCGTCTCAACTCAAACATTTTTATCAATACAGAAGATCATCTACATCGGCGTGAACGGAGCGATCCACCAAGCAAGTTCTAAGCGTTGGGATTACGTCATAGGTCCAGAATTTGGAAGGCCTGAAATGGAACATCATGCAATGTATGATCGCAAGCAAATACTATGGAATCATCACGCTGCCATTGGCTATATTTGTCCAGAACCGTCAGCACATCCACGAGTAGGCAATTTGCCATTGAAGCACTTTTACAGACTACTCTCAGACAAAGCACCAGGTTTAAGCTTGAAGAGCTCGCAAGAAGTTTACGCCTTTCTCAGAAGTCTTATATTCCCAACAAATGGTACAGGTAAGGTGATTTATCATATAAATTCGTCGTAATATATTGGTTCGAGCCCCAGCCCTCACCTTGTTTGACACGTTAAATGTAAATATGAAGCATACACTTAAATAGCTTGGCATTGGCATTGACAGGTGACTATGATGTTTGGTACACAGTCAATGGGATACTTCCTCGATTCTGCTACGGAACTCGATACCACTCAACAGATCTACCCGAAATAATGTCAGCGGATAGGTACACGTTCATTCCAACGGAATCAGATGGATTCAATTTCATAACCTACTACACCGAAGGTTCGTACTGGAGCACTGCACTTGCCTTTGTTCGACCATTTCAACCCGAAGTATGGATTGGAATCGTCAGTATCCTTCTTCTGACTTTCGGCTTTGTTCTACTCAAACAATGCTTGAGGCCAAGCAAGTTGTCAAGATATGAAATTGCTACTCCAATCATAGGAAATGCAATCGAAGTTGGAATTAGTCCAAGAGTGAAGAGACTCATCGAAGCCGACACGACACTCAGCTTGTTATTTGCAGTATGGCTGATGTTGACAATTGTGCTGACGAATGCTTTCAGAGGAAAGATCATTTCTTATCTGGCCATACCCTGGGCTGTAACGCTGGATGCAAATTATTTTCACGAGCAGGTAGATTTCAGGTACTACACTCTGATGACACAAGGATTGATAAATCAATTGATGTGCCTCCCCAATGCAAACGTAGGCGTTCAGCCGATTTGTCCACAAAATGGTTCCACAACAGATTCAGATAAACCCTGTTTTCAAATTCCAATCCAATTATCAGATTTCGGTGAAACAATCAATAAATCTTTGGAAGCGGATCTACGAAGCTCGACTATCTCCCAAAAGAAGGCGTTACTGATGAACCTTGTCAATAAAACATTCGTATTTCCGTCATGTCGAATGAAAGAAATAGTCACTGTACTCATGAATGATGCCAAAGTTGCGTATGTATCATGGAATAGCCAAATTGACCCCTTGATCTCCGCTTTGAGACAGAAATATCCGGATAAACAACTCTTCAAGGGAAAGGATAATTTCCTTCCACAACCTCGATTTTGGGAAATTAGTAACATTCCCAATTCGATCCCAAAATTCCGATTGACGCAACTTCTATCGAGTGGAATCTATCATTTCTGGACCTATTGGCTTAGCGATCGGAAGAACCAAGAAGAACGGAAAAGAGAGTTCAGCAGGATTTCACCGACAGCACTTTCTCGAGATTCAAAATTATTTTTCATATTTTATATACTCTTATTGGGTATCGTTTTAACAATTTTCATATTTCTCATGGAAATAGCATACATTGGCTTCAAGAAGTTGCTCGATCGATTCAACATAGGTTGTACAAGCTCTGATAAGGTTACTAATCTCTTGTAAACCCGAAGTCTAGCAACCTGTCTCTTCCACCGACATACACACATACATGATCCATGATAACATTTAAATGCTTCACAAGGAACGCCACTACTAATTTGTTAATTTGTAAATATAAATAAGTATATTATAATTATAACTCTATATACTATAAATATTGAGCCGATCCTGGATATCGAAAAAAAATAGCACGTCAGACGAGCATGTTTCGTAGTTTTCTTTGTTGTATCTAATTGCTCGAGTTTCAGAACGCACCACCAACCACCACCTTCTGGCAGCTGGCCATCGCTGAACATCGAAAGTTAAGCATGAAAACTGTCAACATACGGCTTATGGCTTCCTCACTTCACTACGCGGATGTATGAAGAGAATAATTTTACTATCTAGTTTTGTGAAGATTGTCAAGGCACCAAACCCCAAACCTCTATTTCTTTAAACAATAATAATTATTACTGTATTTAATAAATCAAAGAGAAAATAACGGCTGTTTGTAGTTGCGTGGTCAAGTTCTGTGAAACTGAACGAATAAGTCGTACTAAATCACGCGACTGAGTCCTCGTCGGTTGTTCTTTATTTGAATTTGGTTTGGCTTCGGAGTTCGGAGTGAGTGAACTGAATTTTGGTTTTGGTCGACACATTTTGTCGACACATTTTTTATTATCGATTATCGAAATTGGAATTTTGAAATACAAAGAAGGTGAGCCTTTGTCCGTGTCCGTGGGTGTTCCGCCAGACTTGATGTTTCAGTTTAAATGGTTACATAAATTCGATTTTGAACGTTAATATTTTCAGATATTTTCGAAACGAGAAGAACAAGGGAGCGTTGACCGTTGACCGTTGACCTACAGGAAAATGTCCCAATTCTTCACTTCTACGGATCCGAATGAGTTGAACGTCAATACCAAAGAGTACGAGATACTGAATGGTGTGCAAACTGGCTTTCGGACCGAAGAATTCTGGGGAAGACAAGTTACTCTGACTATTGTAAACCCGTCTGCAGAACTCAGGATTAAATGGTACAAAGAGGCAAAAGCGGAAGAAGCTCCAACGTATAGTCGACCTTGGAGTCCGACTTTGACTGATTTTATTAAGAAGATGCAAAATGCCAAGACCAAAGCTGGAGTTGATGTAGTGAAGAAACCGGGTAGGCATTATATAAATAATCTCAATTAACCATAGACATTATGTAGTTAAGGCGATAGCTATTCGCATTTATCCAATTCCAATCTGATGCTGATACGAGAATGTTTCGGTTTTTGCTTTCCTATACATAGATGTCGACACGTCTACTCGCATCTTCGGAGCAGAGCGCAAAAGCAAAACCACGACCACCACGAGTACTTCTTTTCCCCAAAACATTCAAGATCGACACCGACGTCCGACTCAGGCTCACGGAGGTTAGAATATATTCCAAAGTTACTAAACTCAGTTCAGACCAAAAATATACCGCTTTGCTTTATTTATTCAACTTGTATAGGTATTATTTATGTACACCAGTGGGCGCTAATTACAAAACCATTATTTGTGGTAAAGGCCCGTACTGAGTATTGGTGTTAAGCGCGGCATCTGGATCTTGTGTGAGTTTTTGGACTGAGTATAGAGGGCATTGGGATTTGGTTGGGATTTGGGATGTCTAAGATTTTATGGACCAAAATGGATCAAAATGTTAGCCTTCACGCGTGCTGCGTGCGTGGCGCCTGTTACTGTTTACTAATGAGTACTCAAGGGATTTGTTCACTATTTGGCCAAGACCTGATTATTTGGTTTTAATCACCGATTCAATAAGAACCGTTCGCGAGAGGTTGTACGCTTACTTGGTCAACTAAGTTTTGCCCAAAAATATTCAGTTTCTCATATTTTTGGTAAGTACTGAATTTGTATACAAGTTGAGTACTTCCGGCTTCAACTTCGGGGTAATCTGTCTGTCTATGTCGGTCTGCTGGCGATCACAAATGACATAATGTTCTCCCTTTGATTTACTGGTGTTCAGCCTTGTGTACTATCAAACCAAAATTCATTTTCCCAATTACCATTTCCTATATTTTAATTACATTCTTCAATTCAATGCTGTGCACAGTAAGTTCACGTTAGCTCAGTGTATCAGGAGGAGGTCCGAGGTCCGATTGCGAAAGCTAACTTATTCATAACCTTTCCTTAAATCTGTAAGTAGTTCCAGTGTTTGGTTTCGTAAAACTAATGAGACATAATTACGAACTACAGGGGGAGACTCAATTACTTTACGTGTATATAACCAATTACATGAATTGCTTTGTTACTTTTGGGAAAAGAACGGCAGTAAGCTCATCCAGCTTACTTGCCGTATTTTGTACTTTGTGAGAATAATTAATTGTCGTTCGAAGTACCAGGACGAGGAGTGAAGCATCCTCGTGAATTACTTAAACAGAAAATTGGTTTAACATAAAAGCAGGTAAGTAGAGATAAAAATCAGAATCATACACGTGGTGTATCCCCATCATGGAATTTTAGGTCCATTTAATTTCCATGATCCCCATACAAACCCCAGTGCATACATAGTATAGTCTGACATAAATAAGTAATGTATTCTGTATTCATTCGTTTCGTTCATATAACGTCGAGTCGTATTATTTTATTATGCTTGGGAATTGGATAACCCTCGTATTTTTACACGTGATATACAGTAGTTCTGTAGTCTTGTGTGTGTGAAGAAAGGCAATAATGCTTGATAAGGAGGCAAAGTCAAAATAATGTTCTATTCTGTTTCCTTTTCTTCACCTTTCATTCACGTTTATCTTTCATAATTCCTTGCCCATTTATTTTGTTCATCGAGTGATGAGTCTGCTGCTATGCTGCTGTCTCGCTCAAAGGCGCGACAGCTCGCATAATCACAATCACAAATCATAAGGCACAACGCACACACTACAGTCACTTGTCACAAGTCGCAACATAAAGAACGCTGACGCTGAGTTTTCTCATTCACACCAACGAGTAGTGACCGGACCGGAATACTTACAATTTTAATTTATTTGACATTCAACATTTATTTATACAACCTGTGACCTGTCAAGAAGAACAGATTGAACATCTTGACTTGAATACCAGTGGAGCGAATACTAAGAAACTTCTAACTGAGCGGGATATTTAGCATGCACGTCTGTAAGTAACATAAAACAAAGAATCGATTAAAGACAAAGGAATTGACAATTGACATTTAATTCGAGTTCGTCAACTACTTTCCTAGGCGTCATTGTCATAGATTAAGATTGGAACAATAGGCTAGTGTGTTGTGCGCTCAACCATCAACGCTAATTTCGGTTGTTCGGGAACACAGGTGACAGGAAAGGTGAAGGTGGGTTTTAGGTGGCAAGATGAATGAAAATGAAATTGGCTACACTTTAGAATTCATAATTCCTGCTAATGTGTAATGGCAAATGGAGATAACCATCTGCATGTATTAACTGTTGTCAGTAGTCACCTGTCACCTTCCTGAACTAAGTCAATCTGTGAAGGAAGTAGTTTAGGTTTCCGACGCAGTTTCGCCATTTTAGGATATGGCGTATTGTGGCGTCGAGGTTTTTGCTTTTGTTTCCAACGACAGGCCTTACACATTATTCAAATTGTATAAAGATATGAGTTGACCTCATCCGACCTCAATCGAAGCGTGCATCCTATTTGTTATACGTGCTGGGTTAAGTCCTACACTTCTGCGCTTTATCTAAACATCTGCTCAAGCAAAATACGCTTAATCGAGAAGATGTTTTGGTAGGTAAAATTGATTATGCGACAATTGGGCGGGGACAATTGGGTGGACGACAATTGGGTGGAGCGACAATTGGGTGGGCGACAATCGGGTGGAGCGACAATTGAGCGGGCGACAGTTGGGTGGAGCGACAATTGGGCGGCGACAATTGGGCGTCGACAGTTGGGCGGGGACAATTAGGTGGCGACAATTGGG
>JAQFYU010000971.1:0-17316 GCA_034694905.1 Ceratophysella granulata | reverse complement strand
GATCCGATCCGATCCGAAATCCGAAATCCGATCCGACGGATCATCCGAAAATATCCGATCCGAAGCCAGCCTTAGCCATGCCCATCTAATATAAACCTTCTAGGTAGATTCTTTCCGTATTTTAACGGTCAAATCGGTCGAATATTTGGGATGCCTTGCTTCGATTTTTGGTTAAATCGAATTCGGGCAGTTGTGTACTCAGGACGAGTTCAAATATGAATAACCAGGTGAATTGATACCAAAATCTCAATTTTTTCAATGAAAACATATGAATTATGTGCGATAGTATATGAACTTTCAAGGTATAAACATGCAAGGCTATGGCTATGTTAGGCTATGTTATCCTTGTAAGATGTCTACAAATGAAAATAAAGGCGGAAGCGTAGTCGATGCGCAAGACAAGCCAAAAAGACGCCTTGAATATTTCCCTATTATTATGAAAGTTTTGAGTGGAAGAGGGCGACCAGAAGTTGTCGAGTTCGTCTTGTCAAAACCCTGTCCAGAAAAATGATGACTTGGAGTCTCCTGTCACTTTTCCCACTCACCACTCAGCAAAAGCCGAAGTGAATGACACGAGCTGGTTCCATGAAGAAGAAAGGCTACAAGGAAGGGTATTTTCTCCAGAAGATCTATATGACATGGCTGGCATGCTCCTGCTCAATGATTCTGAATAATGGAGACCCGAGGCGCCCCTATCATGTCTCACTTTCTCCGATATTGATGCTACTGCATAGGTTAGGTATAGGTAAGTACAAGATGAAGTCAATAAATTAGACAGGGCGGAATAATATAAATTGGAGAATGTCGTTAACACGAAAGTCAAGGGTTAACAGTTCGGCTGAACAAAATACATTATACACATCTATTGAAACGCCAGACTCATCCTGATTTCGAAAAATTGTTTCTATTTAATTAAAGTGTGTAGTTAAATTCGATAGGATGTTCATGTAGTGTACTTACTAGTAGTAGACATGCTTAGTCCATGCATATTACTGATCCAAATGTTTGTAGCAATGACTTTTGCAAAGTTTAAATAGACCGTTTCATATTTCACACATTCTCCAAGATTTTAGCGACCTTTTTCAATATCAATTTATTCTAGCCTACACTGACTCCAGTTAATCATAACTACGTTGTATTGAAGCCATAAAACGGTCTGTGCCCGAAAAGCTATTTAAAATTACAAATGCGGCTATTTTGTTTCACTGATCAACTCTGTTGCCTGCCAAATTCAACCTAGCTTAAATTAACTTCACTGAAATGATTTGCTCATGCTCCAAATTAGTTTGAATAATGCATAAAGTCCTGAAAACGAATGCGGCGGGACAAATCGAATCTTAAAATAGAATTATGCTCTGTCTCCATAAGCGGCGAACGAGCGTTGTCGTCGGTCTCTTCTGGTTCTAACAGATGATGCAAAAGCTGAGAGTTAGTTGCTCTCTTTAAAACACAGAAATGCTCATCTGTGTCCGGATGTGCATTTAAAACCTTCGTAGAACAATGGAAGGGGATCATACCTGAGTGAAAATGGTCAAGTTGAAGTTGTTATGGTTGTCGGCGACGAGTATTTCTCCGTTTGAGTTGATGCCGACTCCGATGGGGTAGTTGGTGAGTCCCTCACCTCCAATCTGTCGCAGAAAGACTCCTTCGTAGCTGAAAACTTTGACACAGTGAGCCCGGTTGTCCGAAATGAAAATCTCCTGACGATCATTCACTACCACTCCGTTGGGAAACTCGAGGTGCTTCGAACAGCCGAACTTGTGCAGGACGGTTCCCGTCTGATCAAAGATGATCACTCGCATCACCTACAAGCAGAACCCAGCCCTCGTCAGTCACACCCGTTGCTTCTTTAGCAGATTTTCAACTATGACATTTGGCTTAAAGAGTCATTTCTACAACTACTTCCCTGATTCTTATGAGTTAATGCAACGATTCAGTGTAGCCACACTGAATCATTAAAAAATTAAATTTAAAATTTAAAAAATTGCTAAACAATAGTTGTTAGAATTGAATTTTGGAATGACTAACCTTGCACTCTACAACAATAATCCGTCCTTTGTTGTCCACAGTGACTCCACGGGGATGTTGGAGAATGTTGGCTCCGAATTTGCGTACAAACTGTCCATACTGGTTGTAGATCTGGATTTGGTGCGTGGGAGATCTCTCTGTGACCACAATATCTCCACTGGGCTTGACAACTGCCACACGATTGGGATAGAGCAACTGTCCATCCCGTTTCCCACATTCACCGAATTGGAACTTGAATCGACCCTCGCGGTCAAAGATTTGGATCCGATGATTATTTGTGTCTGCCACAATGATCTCATTGTTTGCATTCACAGCCACTCCAGATGGTTCTGTGAACTGGGCCTCTGCCGTTCCAAACTCTCCAAACTTACAGTGATAAATCATTTTCTGACGCTTGATTGCGGGTGTTTTGGGGAAAACAAGTGGATTCATGAGTTTTGAACTCAGTTCCAACAGTGGGTCATTATTCTGGAGGGAAATGGCGGATGACATAAACTCGTTCACACCGTTTGACGGGAATTCCTTGTGACCTGATCATAAGGACAATACAATACATACTATCAAGATGGGCTTCAAAACGCGTAGCGAGCAAAAATCGCGACATACAAAAACAGCTTAGTATCCAAATCTGTGATAATATGGAAGATGAAATTCAAAACCGCGCCATTATAGAAACATTATTGGCATGTCTTATTCAAATAAACCATGACCTAACATTTGTTTTTTTCTAAATACATCCTACTTTCACCGCAAAACAACTTTCATAAACTACTTTCACCATAAACTTGCTTAGTTTCACTGCTAAGAAATGACTAACTTTTATTAAGTTAAGCTATTGTATGATAAGGTTAACGCCGCGAAGGACTGTTGTACACTGCGTGTTAAGTTAGACCTAACTTCGATAGTTTATGGCCTTTTGAGCTTGTCTGCAAAAATTGCAACTCATAGAGCTACAGAGGAATATCTAGGCCAAGAATGTAAGAAGATTTGCGGTGAACTATGTCATTCTGCAGTCAATAAGTTATTGTCAACTCATTTCATTTTCAGCGAGAATCGTATCGATCTAAGGTGGAACTAAGTCAGGGCTTAAGTCGAATAATATTTAATTATTTTATAAAGTTCAAAAAATTCAAAAAATGCCGCTGCTTGTGTACATTATGGTATTTGGTGTCGCGGTTTTTCACTGAAAGTATGAAAATTAGGACAGGAAATTCCTGACATTTAATATCGAGCTGTGATCCAGAAATAATTCTTGAACCTATGTTATTGTTCTAATTTTGCTTCATGCTACACCCGAAATACTCGGTTTAACAATGACGGCCAAATTGAAACTGATGACACGTGATTTTCCAAAAAATCCAATTGAACTTACCGTTTTGATAACAGGCTTCAGAGCCATTGGACCACTTTTCGTAAGTGGAGAGCCCGCCGAGGTCGAGCTGGTTGTAGGGTGTCGGAGTGGCAGTGGTGGCCATTCGCTTGGAGAGAATCGATGGTTCTAGCGGAGCGTGTCCATTTTGAAGCCCATTCGGTAGGGAAGCAGAGGCAGGGAGAGAGCTAATTCCATTGCTCGTCCCGTGGTATCCATTCACTTGACCCGGAACTGGACGAGCAATTGGAGCCGGGGGCTGCTTTCCGCCCGTCGACACCGTCTCAGCTCCAACTCCAGAACGTATGTAACCCAAAGTGTTACGAACAGCAGCCTGTAAGCAGAACTTTGGTTAATCATCAAAATAGTGACGTACAATTCGGTTGGGTTATCTGTATTAGGCGGGATCTTCTGACTCAACGTTAATTAAATTCTATCTCCAGCTATTTAAGGTGATAAGATAAACGATTAGGATCCACACATAACTGAAGTAACGGCATTTGGAATGGGACTCCGTTTGGAGAAAGCTAAAGCCCTTCCTGCCCTAGGTCCACTCCGAGCTGGCCCCAGGGAAGAAGTTTTTCTCACCTGCATTGCAGAGTAATTTGCAACAAACTCGAGATCACCAGCTGCAGCCGCGGCCATTGCGAGCGTGGGCTCGGGCACTGCAGCCAAAAGAGCCTGGAGTCTTGTTTCGAGCAGCTTCTTGAAAACGAGTATTTGGGGTGGAGAGGCATGTCGAAGGAGCCTGTCCCCAAATTCAACCGTCTGGTACATCCGGTCCAGTGTCTCCTGAACTCGCTGTGTCACCACGGACAGGGTCACTTGACGAGTGCTGTACAAATTCTCAAGCTCCTTCATCAATTCGCTCTTACGTTCGTCCAACAAGTTCCGATAAAAGGCAAATGCCTCAGTGACCTTCCCAACACGAAGATACAATTAGTTTTGAGTTTGTCTTAAAATTGTTTGTATCGTTTCAAGCCTCCGCACACAATTTCCAGTGAAGGAGGAAGGAATGGGTACTACGTAAATATTTTTTTCTAATTTTTTTAGTAAATCAATCCGTCAACCTTAGGAGGAGAAAGTTGAGCCTAAAGTGGAGACTCAAGTACGAGAAAATTAGAAGTAGCTATACGACATGTGGCTTGAGAAAGTAGAACTACATACTTTTCATCTCAACATGTGAACATGAGTTACAAGCAATAACTACTGCCAAATTACTATTCCAACAGGTTTCCACTCAATGACACGTTGCTGCTCCTAGTATATCTTGCCTTCCATCTAAAAACACCTCGTATATCACCCCGGTGCCATACAAGGTTCGCTAGGTTCAATTTACTTCGCGTATGGAATCCTATTGCCGTATCACAAGCTTGACGAAAATTAGAAATTCAAAAATGGAAATCTATTCAAAAACTGGCTGCAGTCGATATTTGTCCCTACTAAAACTTAGCAGGATTTTATTTGAGCCCAAGAACCATATGAAATGGTGAGAACGTGAGAAGATGGTGAGGTCTTGGCTTGGGGTGAGCAGGTGAAATGAGTGAATAAATGGGACATGAAACAAGTTCCTGGAATCCTCGCCCGTCAAAAAGAAGTCTAAACTTTGTTGCCCACAACCCCACAAGTGGCTCCTTCTTATCTCCCGAGAAATAGAATGAGGTTAAAAAACAAAGTTCCTTTTTTGTTCAGTTAAAAGCAAAGTTGAGTATTTTTGGTGAAGTTGAAATTGAAAGGACTCAGAGCCTATCTTCTCCTCGTCATGTGGAGAAAGTGGGAGAATATTCATGGGAGCGGATAAAGACTCCGTTTCAGTGCACTTGGATGGACCTGAATGCGTGTGCAGAGTCCATGCACCCAATCCCCACCCTCCGTTATCTACCCGACTGAGTCTCAGGGCCGGCTACACCGCTTCCACATTCTTGGAATTAAGAATTTAGCCTCTTTAAACTGGGAAATGGCGAATTTAGTAATATTTTTATTGACTTTTGATCGCTACTTAAAATGATATGTAAAATCTAAATGAGCCCAGGTGGTTGTAATGGAAATACGAGAGATGTACCAGCATTTTTGGAACCTTTCCTGTAAATAGGTAGGCCGCTACGTTAATATTTAGATCAGTGCAGACGAATACACAGGGTAGAAACGATATTTTCTCCGCTTTTGGATAAATCTGCAACCCGTAAATGAGAGCTGAGTCCAATGTAATTTTATTATATTAAAAATATAGCGGATTAAAACAGATTGTTTGTTTCAGATTTGAAAAGGTGATGGAAAACTTTGTGAAGATTTTTGAAAAGAATTTTCCATGTGTTGGCATGGAGAAATAGTTCAAGCAGCAGCGATAATTTGCTAAAACTGGTAATTCCTCCTGCATTAAGATTTGAGTTGTATTCTACAAAACATAGCCGCTGCCTGGACTATTCCCAAATGTCAAAAGGGCTAATTGCTGCAATATTCTTTGAAAAATCTCGAAAATTAACTTCAATCAGCTTAACTTTGAAAAAATTCAGAAACTCCTTTGATTTGATATATTCTGACTGTAATGGTTCTCAAAACAAGGAACAATTATCGCATCCACCCTGTACATTTAATTAGATCTATGCATCCTGGGCTTGCTAGGATAAATGGTGGCTATAATAATTGAGCTTTGAGAAACCCTAGCCTAGTCGACATGAAAAAACCTGGAGCACCTTGTCTACTTTAAAATCTAGCAAACAGAAGGATTTGTGGCATATTAACGGATTTTTGGGTCCGATTAAAGACTATCTTAAAATCTAAATTAAAAAATGCAAAATGGCTCGTCTCACTGATTATCATTTGGCACATTTCTCAAATCAAGTATGGCAGAAGCCGTTTCACACGGTTCGGTCCTGAGAAAGATTGCCACTGCCACGTCGTGTGAGGAGGATGCGGGTAGGACAGGAGGGAGAGTGTGAAGTGACAGGGACAGGAGTGACGGAGAAGGCGGGGGAATTGTGTGCGTAAAGCAATCACTGACTTGTGAAATATTTAGAAGAAGGAAACATGCTGGAGAAAGTACCTCGTTCTGTGCCTTCATGTACTGAGCTTGGAGTCTCGTCGAAGCCGTCTCAAAAGACTTGAGTACATCACCCAGATCCAGAGATTTCATGCGGAACTACGGAATCGTGACAAACCAATAAAATGACGAAAAAAAAAGGCAGATCTATCATCCTTGCCTCCCGAGCACCTCTTTCGCACTTGTCACTCCAAGGCTCCCCAGGAGCAAAGGGCTTCTCACTTCAACTGGTCTGTCTCGAAGCTACAAGCCTGCTCGCTACGGGTTCCTAAGTGACTCAGCTTGCCAAAAACACGTTATGCTATCACTCTCTTTATAAAGTTAGAAGTTATAAATATGTAAAAAAGCTTATCCAAATTGTCAGTTTCGTTTCATCAAAGTATATTGAAAAACGTTTAAATTCCGATTTTAGGCTCATAATCGTAAAATGTAGGTCAGCGGGAGGAGCAGCTTTCAGGGTCGAATTCAGGAACAGGGAACGTGCGCTAACTATATGGAGAAAGTTACATGGTAGCCGCTTGCGAGCGTTCCCGGTAAACCTGACTTTACCTAAAGCAACGGATGGCTATGGCTACCATGAGCGAGTCAGTGGTTCCCATGCAACTTTCTCAATGCGTGGTTACCGCAAGTTCCTGAATTTAACAGCTTCCAGTCCAGTATTGCACAGGAGGGGCGGACAGTGAGCGTAGTAAATCTGTCAAAATTTATTACTTGAAATTAAGCATATTCTATATTTTATTGAGACGGGCATCGTCAGATCGCTTGAATACAAACGATCCTTGCTGTGAAGTTGACATTTGAAAAACAAAATGACTTTAAAATATTATACTGTTACTTTTATTACATCACCACCTGTTTACAACGCAATAGATGAAAAGCGCAATTGTCCTAGACGATAATTGTGTCAGCTTCTGGTACCGAGTTCCAGAAACTAACCCAACAAAAGACCCATTTCTTTAATAAAATTTCAGTGTCATTATTTGTGTTGAAAGGGTTGCTCTGGAAAAATTTGAAAGAACGACTGAATATTGAATCATAATTAAAGGAAGTGGTACTATGCAGGATTCCCATTAAAAATATAATGGTAAAGCGTCGAAAATGGAACCCATCGGCAACCAACTTATTAAAAAAGTAGGTCTAACCTTCCCGAAATACTTGAATTGGTTTGTCGCAGTTTGGCTTCCGTAATTACCGTTAAACATTACCATACCACTCACATTGCTTGTTTTCGCAAAAGTTACTTTCAGAAAATTGGCATTTCTGAATCCACGTATATGGTATTCATTACGTGAACGTCGAAGAAGTGCTCGGAATCCGAATATTGGTTATTTTGGTTTGGACTCGGATCACTTTGCATACATTATTATATACATTTGTTGACATACGGAAGGACTTCAAACAGAATGGGTACTTACATCATGAATGTACTGAGAAAGATGCTTGACATATTTGGACTCGCAGTCAGCCAGAACTTCACACTCATGAGTTGACTTGGGATGGTCGACAGCCACGCACTCAGCACAGGCTGGGACTGCACAGGTCCGGCAGTAGAACTGAAGAATCTCACCTTTGTGCTGGGTGCACAACACCTGCTTCTCCAAACCCACCGGAAGTCCGTCTTTCCCACTCTGTAACCAAAAGCCACAATACTCAGTCACACCCTGTCCCACCTTCCTTCCAAATACAAATGGAACCACCAGACGCTTCCTAAGTAAAATTGACTCCAAATATTGAGCTCTTCCAGAAAAGCAGATGCTCAATCTGCCTGGAAGCGTATCACACACGACTCCCGGCTCAATCGTGTTCAGGGCTTCACGCTTATTCGGTCAACCTGGTACAAGGTAGATGGTACCTTGGGCTTCATGTTAATAATTGACAAAAACTATTTTTTTTCAACCTGTCATGCTTCCAGGAAGCAAAAATTCGGAAGTGACTTGCTGTTATTCAGGATTATAGTCGTCATAGAAACGGAAATCATTGGCTTTCGGGTTGTTGTGATTTGTAGCCAAAATAGTCAATCAAACCCCGAGGCAACCAACCGAACTCTATAAAATATTTCCACTTTTAAAATCCACCGCTCAAATCAATTCAATAAGCGTCTATTTACGTGACTGTAAAATATACTACTACAAATATTATTTAAAATAGAAAATTTGCTAAAATCCGCGGATTTGTTAATTCCTGAATATGTAGTTGCCTGCATTGTACAGCCTGTCTCAAAAAGGACTGACACCCCCAAATGATTTTGGCATGGCAACAAGCACTAAATACTTGCTTTACATGTTAAGGCAGTCCGAAACAATAGCAGTACTAGTTAAGCATTGACAAGCGTAATGCAATTTCTTGACAATGCAATCAACTGTAACATATACAAAAAATATTTTCATTGTTATTTTCAAGAAAAGTAAACAAAGGGTGTCAGTCCTTTCTGAGACAGGCTGTATTAATAATTTGACACCCAAAGATTAAATTTAAAAGCGAATAAATTCAATTGAATCCAAACCATTGAGAAAACTTTGGACGAACCATCCTGTGCACTCCATATTCAAAATATAATGTCATCGCGTTATAGCCCTGTTACAGCTTAGACTAGTATGTAGTTGGGACAGTACGCGACTCAAGTTCGGGTAAATGTTCGACATTTTCTCGGAGAAAGACTGTTTTGCAAGACCAAACATTTCAGAAGGTGTGCATGTTGAATGTACACAGGGAAAGACAATGTCTGGCTTGGTGGAGACGAGATAGGGCAAGCACGGACGGACACTGCCAACCACCAGGGGATAAACCGAGATTCACATTCCAAATTCTAACAAGGTTTGCCCGTCAAGAATTTCCGATTCCGACATGGAGCGGGGTCTCATCTCATCCGCCAAATTCAGAACTAGTCAACTTGCTAACAATAACATTCTAAATCAAGAATTCTAGGGGTTCGTTTATAGTAATCGTTTCTTTTGTGAATGATGAGGTTTCATGTAAAAAAAGAGTAAACTTTATTATTTGAACTTTAACCATATAATTTTCGAATGGGATTAATACATAGTTAATAGAATAGAATAGGCATACTATTATAGTGTCTGTAAGCGGGCCGTGCCCAGATGTCAAATTCCCAAGCTATCAAACCCATTCAAATTGGTTAAATGTTAAATATAAGATGTTCATTATGTAACTTGTAAAGTGCTAAAAAGAAACTAAGAAACTCGTGGTAATTTCTACTATATTTACGCACAACGTCAATGATTTTGTTTTGCAACCATGTAACCGCGACACACCGAAATTTGAACGGGTTTGACATCTGCAACACCTGTAGACGTCTTCGATTCTATTTCTTAAAATTAAGTGGAAGCAAAGGTTCAATTCAAATACTCCCGAAAAATGCATGCTTCAAATGTTGGTTAAAGCTATACTGTTTACTAAACCGATTTCAAAATACGCGTAATACCTGTAAATGAATCATATATACATAGTGCCAGATGAGCAGCTTAGCGCATTCTAATCTGAAGATGGTTATAACCAATTGAAGTAGAACCCAAAATTAATTAAATGGCCCTCGTGAACCAGGAGAACCGTATTGATTTTGGTTGTATAATGTCTACTTTAAGGATTTGAGGTGCTACAAGCAGATCTATCAACAAGTCGACCAAACAAGAAGCGATAAGCGAGTTTAGCATTGTAGGCAACAAGAGACAAGATAGTGGACAGCTAAAGTGACCAGCAAAACACTTAGCATATGTAGAAAGTAGGGATCTATAAGAGCCAGGCAAGTAAACTTTGATTTGATTAGTATACGATAAGTTAAGGAAGAAACGCTTTAGCTTTAGCTTGCAATAAAATATCATTTTCCAACGATATTATTAAATTATTACAAAAATACTGTATGCACATTTAATTTTATGGTGCGGGATAGAATTGAACAGAACCAGATGCGGATGCCGCATATTGCAATTAGTCGAATTCACGTTTGTACATTGTAACGGCAGGTGAACCCGTGGCTTCAATTTGAACATGACTTGCCGCATTTCTACAGCATTGAACCCAATGCACTTTCCAAGTAAAAGACATGCGGCTCATCAAGTTTCTGTTTCCTATCGGCATTTTATATAAATGCCATTCAACACTATCCCACAACATAAACGTGCACCGAGTATCTGTACATCGAATTTGAATTTATGTTAAGTACAACATTATGTACGCAACGTTAGTTTCGCAAGTTCTTGGTATCTCGAATTAATTACTTGGCTTCTCTGTATCCACTACATAAAAAAATATTTCAATTCAAGTCGCGCTGGTTCAAAGTTTCGATCGCTCAAAGCTCAACCTTGGCTTTAGAACGAGTAACACTTTGGAATACAAAGCAGATGCTAATTCCGTATTGAGCACAGCCTTGGAAGGAAGGGAAGATAGGGAAGTGTTCTGAATGTAATATAATGGATGATGAAGAAGTGTACCTCAGTGTTGATGTTAATGACCCGATGGCCCTCAAAGCAGTGCATGAACTGATGAGCCATGACACAGTTGGAACATAAGTAATTGGAACAGTCGTAGCAGCGGGCCACGGCCGAAGACTCCTTGGACTTGCATCCCGTACAACTCTTGTCACTCCCGCCCTCCTCCGAGCTCCCGCCCGTCACTTCAATCAAGTTGCACACTGCGAAGTCAGCCAACAAACCCGCAACGCCCTGGCACAACAATACACATCAGTCTACGTCAGCCCAGGCATCTCGCTCTCCTAAGCACACAGACGCAAGTCACACACGCTAGCTACAGGACACTACGTCCCTGACCTTCGTCCGGGAACGCAAAACTAGAAAAATACTCACAAAAAATATTTTAAAAAAAACATATTGTGCATTTCGAAAATTTAGCATAAGCGGAAATAATATCTAGTATTTCTGGCATTGGCAAAATTATCACAATTCTAGTCAATCTACGAATAACTGAACTCTTTCAGCGTCACATTGACATTCAACGGAATTATTCGCCTCTTACTTCCTTCCCGCGTCATAAACGTGTTAACGTGTTACAGGATTTGGTCACAAACACTAAAGCGGTGCAAAGTCAGCTTTTGACGTTGTCGGGTTAGGATCAAACGAATTATCTGCGGAGACTCGACTCGGGAAATTACAAAAGAACCTTGAATTTGTTTTTCTTGCGATGGTTCATTTTTCATTCCGTGTTCTCAATTCTCAAAAACTAAATACTAAAGTTTAAATCATACGGAATCTCATGCGCATTGTCGTCGATTTTCCACAATAAGGGATGGGTTGATGAGGAGCAATGGCGGTTATTGTGTCAGGGACAACGCGTCCTATGTCTTATGTCAGAGAACTATAATTTTAGCTCAATGAAACTAGGAGAGCGAGACCCGAGAATCCAGATCTTGATCTTATGCTAGAATTTAATTGACAATGCGGTTTGCGTATTATTAACAGTGTCAACCATCAAAGATGGTTAGACGAATGCAAATCTCAGATTTAGAGGCATTTTTGTCCAATATTCTGAACCAGGGGAAACCCTTGTCCATTTTAAATTCAAATCAGGAGAAGATATTTGAGAAAGACGTCCTACTTGTGAACTGAGTGGACAGTCATGTCGACAGGCAGGGCAAATGAGTCGATCTCCCAGTTCCTGTGTCTTCTCCAAGCAGTCTTGACAGAAGGTATGTAGACAGGGCAGGACCTTAGGTCGACTGAACGTCTCGTGACAAAGTCCGCACTTAATGGTCCCAGAGCCCATGGTGGGTGAAGAGAGGCCGTTGAAGTCACCGCCATGATTTGAATGTCCTGAACTTCCGCCATATCCATTACTCAGAATCCCATTTGAAATAGAGAGATGTGGGAAGATGATGGAACTACAGGTGCTAGAACTGGAACTGGAACCATGACAACCATTTGGTAACTCGAGTCCAAGGCCCAGGTCACCACTGTCCACGTACGAGCCCATCGTCGGTGCTCCAGATAAGGAGTCCACTGAGGGCGTTGGTGAACTCATCTCGGTCCACTTCATATAACCTCAAACACCCTTACCCCGTTCTGCTCCGCCTCAGATCTGAAATATAATAAAGATAAGAGTATAAAATATTTGTAAAACCGTATTGGAAGTAGCGGGTATGCCGATGATTAGCCTTATTTGCAAATTCAAAGCAAATTCACAGATTTTGACAAATTAAAGTCACAAAATAAAACTAAAATCTGAATATTGTATTCGAAACTGGTTTTCAAACCAAAACAAAGAATTTGAACCTAAAGCCATCTCTTCGTTTGACCTTTGACCTACAGTAAAGTGCCAAAACCATGTCCCATGACTAATCCAATCTTTCTAAACACCTGTTTCAATATCAAGAATTGTAACAGATGCCAGACCAGATGCCTCATCATCGTCTACACGCAGAAAGTGTCACGACCAAATTCCTACTTATTAGTCATGTTGAAATCGTGCGTGCAGCTCAGAGGCAACTTCCATTCCGATTCCCAAAATTGAGTTTTGTTTCCTTTTAATTCCAACCAGTTCTTTGACGAGGAATCGGAGTAAATGGGCAGAAGAGGTGCCTCTTGGAATTCCGTCGCCCATTCACATGAAGAAGAAAGCAAGCTCTCTTATTATTCATGACGGTGGATGGAGGCGCTCTCTCCTCCCCCAAATTTCAATAGAATAATCCAAAAGAACTCGGATTCCAACTTGGGTTTTCTAGACTAACAAAGGGCTTTTTATGAAAAAAAAAAAGCCGATTCAGAACCAAAGAAGCTCATGGGAGGGAGAAGAAAGTAGGAAAAATAACAAATACATCTCGACTCACACATCTCCATATTCCCACGCAGGAAATAGTTACTTCCAACTTTCACCATTCGACTCCAAAGCTCACTTCTCAGATCCTAGATGCTACTCAACTACTCAAACAGCACTTCATCCAATATTTTCATACGAATAAACCTCTTACTCGAACAGATCCAACTTAATATCTCATCGAGCTTCGGTAGACTTGCTAGGCCCGAAGTATATAAATGCCAAGTGATGTACGGTCCCGTGAGCAAATGACAGGTTGGGCAACTTCCTACTTTCTCCGAGTGACTTTGTATAAGGGATTGGAAAGAATTATTGCGTCATTTTGGATGAGAAAAAACTGCTTTCGGGAGAACTAAGAAAATCTGCTTAACTGCATTATGGATGCACTGTGTAGATTGCATGCATTGAATTTCATTGGACGACACAGAACTATATTAAGGGAAAATAGGAACTCGAGATGCCGCATTTCTTGGTTAACCAAGGTGCATTCTGTTCTATGTTGTAGAAACATGACAAGTCGTGTTCAATTTGGAGTCTCGGGTACACTTACCATATTTTACAAATTACATATGCATGCATTCACGTGCTGAATTATGCGGCTTCTGGGCAAATTGATTTGGAAGTTAATTATCACAGCAATGATGTAAGTGTTGCAGAGGCTCAGTAAATATTGTACGAAACTTAAAACTGGTGAATGTCCACCATGTTCCTTATTTTGTGTATGCAGATTTAAACCGTAGGGGTCCTGTAGCCCTGCCCAAAGGCATTTTATAGAATTTTAAATTGGTGTAACATGGCGGCAAATCTCAAAATTATACAAGTTAAATACATTGAGACTTTTTCTATTGAAATTAAATTAATTACTCAGTTTTTCATTTGATATATTTGATCCAGAATTTTTATTATTTATTTTGATTTTATCTATTTTGAAAGCTGATTTTCAAAAAAAAATTATCGAGCATTTTGATTAATTTCGATACCGATCACGAATAGTAGTTTTGAAATAATGACTTTTTATCGGGTTTAGCTTTGAAAAGCCTACATTTACATTAGTCAGACGACAGATCACATTAAAAATATAGTAGAAATAAGTACACGGAAAATAAAATCACACGAACGCTCATCAGTTGTGGAGCATTTTAGTGCAAATCTTAAACCAATGATCATAATTTGACAGCAGTGGCCGGTCTAACCTAAATTAAGGCTCTAAATTCTCATTCCAACAAAATAAATGCGACAGAAACGGAGAATAATGTCAAATACGTAAGACCCTACGAGTGCAATTGGTGGAAAAGCTTTCCATTTACTAGGACGAAAGTCCAAGCGTAGGTTTTTCCTTTTGCCTACGCACTCCCGGCTTCTTAAGCGAGCAGCCTTATCAATCGATGATAATAAGAGACAAGGGCCAAACTCCGTCTCACCGGCCCTCATATCTCCTCAGAACCCATTGTACGGAGACAAGCGGGAGAAAGGAGATTATTTTATATTAATGGCGTTTTAATAACACTTTTATTCTCGTCCCATTCACATTCTCTGCTGGAATCCGAACTTCCATTTCTCCATTCAACTCTTATCGCCAACAAACTTTCCTAAACAGAATATTTGAGCTAAATACTTCTTTCTCTCCTTAAACTCCGCCTCCATAACCTCCCAATCAGTTCAAGTCTACCGCTTTCGCTTCATCATTATTAAGGGGGCATGCAGACCAGGTGATGAAGAGCACATTGTACGCATTAATTGAGTTATGCTGCTTTACTATTTCAAATTTTAACAGTATTTCCAGCTTTTACATCAAATTTTATTACGGCATATTTTGGCATATTTAGAGCTTATACTATTTCATATTGGCATTTGGCATACATTTTTCTGATTTTGATGCATGCTTTCTGTCATAATTTTGCAATTTGACTGCGAAATTGGCAATTTTTTCTATTACACTAATGTTATATTTTTTAAAAATTACCGACCTTTAGTTTCCGACAATTTCTTGTTATGAAGTTTCAAAAACTTAATTTAAATTTGATGTATTTCAACATGTATTGGAATTTTTTAAAATTGAGTAACTGAATTTTCTACTAAGTATTGATTTTCTCGAAAATGTATTTTGCATATTTTAGTGCAATATTTTTAGGAATAAGCAATGCAATAGTAAGAAGCATACAAACCCGACTTTCCAAACGAGTACAACCTACCTTTGCAATGTAATTTGCACTTCAGCAGGTTTTCACCATAGATGGCTGCCAAATCGGATATCTTGGAACCGTAAATGCGGTAAAGCATATCCCACGTAATGCTAATTCACTAGAAACTATTTGCGAAAGCTTTGTGAATTGGAGACAGTCATTCTACAACCGACAGCACACGAGTCCTGCATTACAGAACCACCACCCACTATGAAAGGAAAGGGAAATGTGAAAACATGCAGACGTAATCGCTTGATCTGAACTGCCAATAAAGTATAAAATGAATAAGTGGAACACTTCCTTCGTACTTTCCATATTCGGTTCAACTAGAACCTGTCTGTCATGCAGGACAGGACATACACTAACTCACTATACGAAGGGAACAGTCAACACAAATGTATTTCTCCTTCAAATACAATATTTCAAAATGAAAGAGCCTCATTTAAGAACTCTATGGACAATTTTTTTCTTCAAATTATACCTTAGAACTGTCAACATTCCGTGAAAACATCTCCTCGCACCTGTATTACTCTGTTTGAATTTTTCTCTCAAAACTGTTAAGTATATATAGGAAATGACATGTTTGGAAGTTGAATAGTTTGGCTGCACAATGTTCTACATCATTACGTTTAATTCATACCCCGTCCAGTCACTTAGCTTGTGTCCCTGGCTTTTGTATTCCTAGCACACTCGTAATTGGGTCAGTTAGATGTTCGAAAGTGAGAATTGGAGGTGCAAGGTGCAATTCAAGGCACTACGTCAACATCACGCAAAGGCACAATATCATCTACCATCTACCCCCAAGGTACTTTGCTACATGTCACAACTTCAAATTCGTGGCTTTCACTTAACTGAAAACCATGAATTTGGGAGCTTGAAAATCTCTGGACCTGGACTACTCGTAAAAGCGAGCTGGAGAAAGCCCTGGCTTGGGGCAGAAGTTTGACCAAGTTTGAGATTCGTAAAGGTAAATAATGGATAAGGAGCGTATTGGTGAAGGATGCAGGAGGAGAATTGGTGAAGATGAAGTGGTTGGTACATTCGGACGGAGTTTGGAGCAGGGTGAAAGTCAAGCCTGAGTCGTTTTGCTCTCTCCCTTTCAAATGAAATTAAAATAGAAACAGATAAGCTCTAACCTCAATTTCTATCCGTTTCCTACGTGTCTCTTCCTAAAAAACGAGTTCCAACATAGCACAAAAATCTTCTCCACGGCAGCTCGTCACATTCGAGGATTCTCGATTACCGACTTAAACAAATGGAATCTTTTGCTTGTTTCGAGTGATTTTACGGAATTTTCAGTAAGTTTATTACTTTAAATTTAGCTGTGCAATTTGTGATGAAACGGCGATGCATATTCTTATGCAAACACGTTTTTTTCGTGAGGTTTCAGCAGGCTAACCGTATATTATATAAATTTTTCAAAAAAAGAACAGTTTCTCTTTTGGTGACGTTTGCAAATTTCGATACGGTATTCTACAGATTTTGGTACACATTTAAATTTTTTGACCAGATTTGTACACCTAACACTTTTCGAATGCGCTTTTTTATTAAATTCTTTTCTATTCCTATTTTATTTGCAGATTTTCAATTCTTGACAATTCTGACAATTTTGACCCCTTGCTTTATTGATGCACCGAAGTACAAATTTGGCATACCTACTACTTGAATTTTAGCGTTATTGCACTTGAAATTGAGTAAAATACGGACCAATTCCGCTCTAAATTTTGTCACACAAAATCTTAGGATGTCTAATCTGCAATGATTTTTAACTTGCACTGATTGATTAGAAGCAGGAGAGGTCGAGTGAGCGGACATCTTGATCAGCCCGTTCTGAGCGCTCAGGTGGAAGCAGGTAGAAGAGGAAGCGGAGTGATGGACGCGTATTGATTCCTTCCACATCGACTGAAGAGGACAGC
>JAQFYU010000970.1:0-17319 GCA_034694905.1 Ceratophysella granulata | reverse complement strand
TTACTTAAATTACTTACGGCTTGAACGGGAAACTCAATTTTGTATTCCAGATGTCTGGAGGGGGTGGTATGTAATGCGATGAGGTTCGGGTGTCACGTTCACGTTACGTTGACGCTGCGTCTCAAATTTTAAGTTTGATTATGAATCACTAAATACAAATACACATGCATGTAAACAAACTTTCATTGTTCGTCATTCGGAGAAGATGTATTTCGTGATTTCCATTCTATAATTCAACCTTTCGCTCTCTCCATCACTCATTTGCATCTCAAAGTTTCAATGCCTATCAAACTGCTTGTTCTATGCTAATGCTCCTTCGTGATTCTGTATCTCCTACGCTCCGGCTTGCTCCGGCTAAATCTCATCTGGATTCTTGTTTTGGATGGTGTAATTCGGTCACGTGAATTTCAATAGCCTCCAATGAAAGATGTTTGCGAAAATGAATGACACATAAACATAAATTTTAACACATCAGTAGCGACAGAGAAGTTCATCGTCAAAATAAAAGAACAGCAAGTAAAAAATTATAAACAAAAACAAAAGCGTTACTTCGAAAGTCTAACTTGGAAAATTTTAAAATTTGAATTTGAAAGTTGTCAATAAATCCAACAACAATTAAATATTCAAATTGAACAATGGCTGCTGTCAAAATGATCCGAAATGTGCTAGAAAGCCTTATCAAGAACGGTGGGTTTGACAGACACCTTTCACGGGTAAATTAATATGTAAAATGCTTCAAAGATGATGGCATAAACCTAAAATCCTATCAGAGAACTTCAATTAGTTTTTATTTATAAAATTGGTTAGGTTTTTCCCAAACTATATTATTTTAATGTCTAAAAATCTTCACAGCAGGCAAGGCTTAGAATAACACATTAATTTAGTGTTTTTCTTAATATTTTTTCACGAGGAAGGTGCAAATACTTGCGGGCGGAAATGGATCCCTCACTGCAGTAATGAAGGTTGAAAAGGAAGATTCTAATCGTGGAGGCTTTTTACATGGAGCTATGACCACTTTACTCGTCGACAATTTATCTACTTCCGGTATGATTATTTGAAGACTTACGATTACGAATTGTATTCCATGAAATATCCGAGGTCAGAGTATTTCTAATGTTCACTATTATCGTTAATCGCTAGCCCTGTTGACGCATCCGAAGATGAAGGGCCCTGGATTGAGCATTTCGCTGAATATGTCGTAAGAAATAACAATAGACAGCATACACCAAGCAAAACACCCGGATTTTGAAATATGTAAAGAAGAAGATGAGATACTTAATTATTTCTCTGCTTCCCTGTTTAGATATATGAAGGCTGTTAAAACTGGCGAAGAAATTTTAATAAAAGGTTTGTACCTCATATGCTTGTTAAAATTTTTGAATAGCAAAACAATGAGTGGAATTATACTTTTCTTTTGGTTTTATTTTAGTGTCCACTGACAAGGTTGGAAGTCGAATGGCCTTCCTTAGTGTTGATATTTTGGATAGGAAAACTGGCGACATGGTAGCCAAGGGTACCCATACCAAATACATGGGTTAAAATTTCATTTTAAAAATCATATTTATACTCGCATTTTAACTTTAACGTTAGAAATTATGAAAATTACTCTATTTGTGGTAGGTTTACCAATGAATTTGGTATTGAAGCAAAAGCAAGCATTACGAATAGGAATTACAATATAGGAAGTGTAAACTTTATCTGTATATTTTATATAATTACAGAAAATTTTATTTCTAAACTTGTTAAAATTGATCCAAAAATAAATATAATTCTAATGGCCAATGGTCGATCTAATTATGTAGTCAGTTTTTACAAGATCTGCATATTTATTGTTACCGTGGGAATCCATACGCAAACCAATATATTGCTTGTTTATTTTTAGGCATTTCAAATTTCAACCGGACCATTTTGTAGAATTTTAAATTGAAGTTGATTTCGATCAATTTATCAGTGCTGAAATTGACGTTCGACCAGAGACACAATCCTTGACTCCTATATCCCAATACCCGTGTTAATTAAAACTTGTATTACCACACACTCAACAAATGGCTGGGAAAACTGGGCTCGCGGCTCTTCAACGTGTCTTTAATGCTTTGATAGAAGGGAATGGTTACGATAGGCTACTGAACCAGGTAGGCGGCTGCATAAATTACAATTTAAATAGCATGTTATTTTTCTTTTAATTAATTAGTGACATGTTCGATGACCCACATAGGTTAAAATTGTGGCTGGTGGAAACGGGTCACTCACAGCCCTCATGAAAGTGGAAGAGGAACATTGTAATAAGGGTGGATTTCTGCACGGTATTAGATTAACTAAGAAGCAAGCAAGCATTTTATATATGTACTATAATTGTAATATAAATATAAATAATGGCCAACAGGTGGAATGACGGCTTTGCTTGTAGATTCCATTACCGGAGTGGGTTCCACTACCCATCCGAAGTTACAAGCCATCGGTGTGAGTGTCGTAATCAGCGTTCAGTACGTAAAATATGTAATTGTATACCAAAACAAATCAAATTCTCCAACGGTCCCTTAATTAACATTAAACCCAAACTGTGATATCTTTGAAAATTGCAGATATATGAAACCAGCTCCACTCGGAGGGACAATTTTAATGAAATCGTATACGGACAAAATCGGTGGGCGGATGGCATTCCTCAGTCTTGATATTTATGATCAGAAGACTGGAGACCTGGTGGCAAAGGGAACGCATACCAAGTGTGTTGGGTGATTGATGACTCATTCTTATTGCGAATTTCTACTCCGACAAAAGAATCTACCGAATGATTCATTAATATTAGCAAATAAATTAGAATCTCTTTGCTTGCTTTGATACTTTAGCAAAAACGGATAGTTATTGATTTTTTGGGGCAGCATGTCAGCATTTTGTCAAAGTTAAACATATCTAATCTTAGTAAAACAATCGTGTTGAATCTATCGCACGAGGACGAATTCATTAATATAGATCGTTTTCTTGTACCGCTGTGCAAATCACTTGCAGATACGATACCTGTTATATTCGTTCGTCTTGCTTGCGGATATTTCCTTCATATCGTAGAAGCGTTATCATTGCTTTCCAAGCGAAAAACGATAAGAACGAGGAGAGAGCTTGATTATTAAAACAAATGACCATGAAACTACATCTTTACGCTGATCCTTCGTTCTTTTCGCCGAAAACGGGAAATTTTACACATTTACCGACCGGTACCAGTTTCTAGGTATTTAATGTCATAAAGATAAGGCACAATCCATAAAATCGAGCATCATGTTCACACCGAAGATCACTTTAGCTTCAATCCCAGAACTGTACGCTGCTCTGCATTTTTCGTCAGAATCTGAACGCTAATAGCCTGTAGCAGTTGAAGATCGAAGAGCCGGAAGCCTTCTGGTAACAATTGTTTGGTTTGGTTGAATTCTGAAACAGTGAGCATGCGGTATAACCGCTACTGGTAACCGCCCGTAGTACCCACTTGTGTTTCATAAAACTTTACTTAACCTAAAGTAACGGGTGGTTACCATGAAAGAGTCTGTGGTTACTGGTTACCATGTAACTTTCTCCATGTGCGGTTACCGCCTGCTCACCGTTCCTGTCCTGAATGCAACCAATATTTTGATTAATTAACTATATTTATCAATTGAATTAAACAAGCTACTCGTTAATTTCTCAGAAATTTCAAAATGGCCTTAACACTTGGTCTCAGACGTTCACAGTCAGCCCAAGCCCTGGTTTTCATTGCCGTAGGCTTATTTTTCAGCGCAAATTTTGTGGCCTCCTTTGCAGTGGAAACCAACTCGGCGGAAATCGGGGAAATCTTCGCAGAAGAAACTGTTGGGGTCGAAGGTGCCAACTGCACTTTTAACACTCAGAAAGCCCAATGTTTGCCCGAGAAAACTGGATTAGGCTGCCTCAAATCCAAATGCGCATGTTACAAAAATATGAAGAACCCTTACATCGGCGGGAATATAAACATAATTTCAGAGTGGGATAGCGAACAGGAAAGATGTATGGCCAAGTTGGGCTCTGTATGTGACCTCGAAGGAGAGTACCTTCTTTGCGAAAAGGACATGGAATGCCGAAAAAGTGGCGAACACGGAAAGTTGTTGGTTGGAACGGTTGGGAAATGTGACGCTGGAATTATTGGCGCAAGTTTTGGTATCATTGCTTTTGCTATTTCCTATATTTCCATGATTTGATTGTTAGCTGGAATTTCGGGGGTTGCCAACAAGCTACTAATTATTTTGTTTGTTGGGAAAACTTTAATTATATTAACATTGGTCATGATTCTGTTAGTTTACAAGCACTAGGCTTTACTTGTGATTTGGTTTGGGTGCTTTCTTAAAAATTAAAGCAACATGATTGTATACTTTGATGAGCATTGATTTTATTATCCGAATCAAATTCAATAACTTAATTTTATGCACTTTTGAATCCAGTGCCAAAAACAATATTTGTTAGTGTAAGTAAATATTAACATTAAATTGAAAAATTGAAGTAGGTACCTAAATTGCATCATTAAACTTTGACACAAACATCACTTCAACGCGTCTTCATATTTCCTGAATGACCTTAATCTATTGACAACAATATTGTATTGAGCAACTTCACGCATCACAACAGATAGCACGCAAGTTAAGAAGCTCAGTGAACAAAATGTACAGTAATTTTAATACTCGGAACATTGGTTTGGTACTTGGTACCCTATTCAAGTACAAAAGAAAATAATTTACTTAGTTTACAACGCTGGACAGGATTGGATTTACGTTTAACTCGATTCGAGCTGATAATAATGCCGTTTCAATTGTTCCCAAAAAACGAGGGTTAGGAGCGTATGTGGACCCACCCGGAAGTAATTAGCTGACCATCCCTTGTAGAAACTTCGTAGATCTTCGGTGACTGCAATTTTTTTGGCGCAATCAATTACTGAGCTATACACCAAGCCTATGAAAAGTGCGAATTAATGAAATCCCATATTTTTTTCTAATATTCTTATGCGAGCGTGGATTTCTAAATGACACATACCTTTTCCTTTAATAGTGACAGGTTGATTGTAGAATCGTGTCGAAATTATATCTAAAGGTGCAATTGCAGTTGACACAAGCAATCCAGAGAGCAGACTAGCCATAATTGAACTCATCCACACATTGTCCGATACATGGGAGCCTTCCGAACGAGCAAATTCTGAAAATTCACAAAAATTGAAATAAATTCTGGACTACAAACGTATATTTAAACTGATAGCTTGCAAAATTACCAAGAGCCTTTGAATATGACGCTAATTGAACAGAAGACGACACAATAATTCGGGTTAGCGTGCTTGAGATTCCACGATAAAGACCCTTAATTCCGAATTTACTGTAAATGGATGCCAGGGCAGCGGCCATTCCTCTTCTTTCATGTTGATGCCCAACAGCGATTGAAGATTCATCGGCCAAGGACTGGACGTGTGTTTTGACCTTGATATTGGATTCAAAAATGGAAATTAAGAAATTGGCTCAACTAATTTTTGATTATATTTTAAATTTAATTACAAGAAAGAAAGGTGAGCCCAGAGATCCGCCGATAACGCCAGCCATTGAGCCAACAAGCCCACTAGCTACTGGGTTAATTTTTCCAGCCTTGTTTCTCGTGAAACCATTTTTCTCAAACAAGTCGTAAATTCCGAGGCGGGTTCCGTTCATGACAAACTGATAACAACAGGCGGGTGCCAGGCCTTTTTGTAGGGCAGGGAGGCCTTCCTTTGACCCAATTGTGTAGATGGCATGAAATACATTTCTGAAAAAAATTAAAAGATAACAATTAAATACACGCAAGGCGGCATTTGCATTTGCATTGCACCATATTTTAATGTCTTTGAATTTTGGACGATTTGTATTTTTATTTATTACCCACCTGTAATGAACATCATACTTCCCACGTGTCTGAAGTTCACCTTGAAGCTGCATTCGAATTTTAACAACTTCTAAAGGCGTTGTGAAGCAACAAGCACCAACAGCAGCAACGCCTCCGAGCAGAAGCTCCATTTTAATCGAAATTGGCTAAATAATTGTCTAAAAAATCAACTCCGATTGAAACGATACGAGAAATTGGAGATTCTAAAATTATAGAACAATATTGAGCTGTCCCTATTTTCCATAATTAACATAGATCATTGAACTCAATGCAAAAGGAAACTACACAAGCACGGTTGAATTGGATCATTATTATATAATAAAGCTCAGATCTTGTCGGTACAAATCACTCTCAGCTAGCAGCAGGAGTTTAAACCTAAGTATGTAACTTTCTTATTAAAACTTTAATTTTAACTTAATTTGAGCAGGTAAATAAATACATAGACTGACAGTGACAGGGAACAAGCAGTAGTGCCGGCTCGTCCTTCTGAATTTAATTCAAACTTGGTGTACACAAGATTATCGTATAACATTTTTCTTGCAGGCTAGATGATGCATAATGCAGTGCATAATACAAATGCATATACACGGCCTTTCAGACTCTGTGACTCCAGGCACAGAAAATAAATACCTAAGAGGTGTTTTCCTTTTATGTATATACTTGCATCATTCTATGCATGATTGTAATTATCTGCATACCTACACTACAACAGTAATTATGTTATTGAATGTGTTGTCTCTATTAATAGAATTGTAAAAAGCCTCAATACCTTATGCATTGCTATGTATTGCTGAAAACACAAGTTAGAACACAACTGTTTATATTTATAATTTATAAGGAAAGGTTCAGCGTACGTAAGTCGTTCGTATCGTAAGTATGTAAAAGCTTAAATGTGGCTCAAATACACAAAAAGATACACCAACATTCATTCATAACATAATGCACTAAAATATGATGCCAGAACAGTTTTTAACGAAAATACATATTTGAAAAACTGCGGTCAGCCATAAGATGTAAAACCACAAAACAAAAGTTGAAATATGTCTTTATAAAATCAAGTCCTGAAAAGTTTTGAAATTTCAATACAAGATATTGACAAGAAAAAATATTTGAACTTGCTTTTTAACAGAAACTAACACAATTAAGTGAAAATTGCTTCACAAAGTGTCAAAAATGAAGAAAAAATACAAAGATAATGTATGCCTGACCTGCCAAAAGATGCATCAAGATTAGAAAAACATGAAACTTTGCAAATATGTACTAAAATGTTAAACACGCAAAGATTCTCATACAGAATTCATTGGAATCAGGCCGATGAATCGTCTTCCTGCTGCAGTAATTCAAATTAATCAAACTTAATGCACGGCCGCATTATTGTATATACGCTGTTTTCAAACAGAACAATAATCCAAGAACTTATTATTTAAAATAGTAATTAAAAAATATATTATTTTATTTTCAGATTTTTTGCTTCCTCTTTCCATTTCTCCAGATCATTTTGGTTATCTATCACTTTCGTTGTAAAACTATTGTCAACTTGAACAATATACCTGCACTACAGATTATGGAACAGGACAAAACGATCATTTTTCTCGTAAAATAAAATAAATAAAGTATCTACGATTTCTAAATTTAAAATAAATTTCCAGACCTCTGAATTACTTCATTAGCTACTACTAGATTTCATTCTAGTTCATAAAGACGGTAGTAGTGTTTCAGCTGATCCCAAATGACTAGTGATAGGAGCGTGTGTGGACCAATTCTGAAATAATTTGCAGACCAGCCCTTATAAAATCCTCGAAATCCTTCTTTTTGGTAGATTTTCTTTCCACAGTCCATTACGGAACCGTACAACAACCCTGAAATTGATTAAAAGTTATAAATTTAATTTTACTCATTATAATAAACGAATTTTTTCATAGAGGTAACTTTTCACGGCCATAAGGGCTAGGCTTAATATGTCTATGAATTTTTTATAATAAAAATCATGTGGTTATAAATTAACTAATAATTATGCATACCCTTTCCTTGTGGATCAATTCCTTGATTATAAAAACGTGTTGAGATTAAGTCAAAGGGTGCCATGGCAACAGAGACGAACAGCCCGGAAATAAAACTTGCTACCAGAGCACTAACCCATCGATTTTCCCGTATTATGGCTGGCGATGCTTCTGAACGCACATATTCTACAAACAAAATCAATAAATACATTTCAATATTTACATAGCTAAATATATTTACATTTAATTAATGTGTCTTACCCAATGATTTAGAAAATGTGGACAATTGTACAGCGGAAGCGACTATTACTCTGGGAAGCGTGCTTGTAATTCCTCTGTAGAGACCTTTGACTCCAAACTCTTTGTACGTTTCAAATAGTGCCGCGGTCATTCGTCGGCGTTGGTGCTGATACCCAACGGCAATGGACGCTTCATTCGCTAAAGACTGAAATTGCGTCTTTACCTATGAGATTCATTTTAAAATAAATTTGATACAAATTTAATTATAAAAAAATTAATTTCAGCTGTTCAAATTTTTGTTAATTGAAATTAAACTTACTAGAAAGAAAGGTGAGCCAACACATCCGCCAATAGCACCAGACATTGAGGCAACAAGTGCACTGATGAACGGATTAATTTTTCCATCTTTATCCCTCGTAATTCCACGTTTGTCTACCCAGTCGTAAAGTCCGAGTCGAGTCCCATTCATCACGAATTGGTAGTAGAGAGCTGGACTCAAGCCTTTCTGAAGGGCTAAAATTCCATCTTTTTTAGCGATTGTGAAAGCGGCGTGGAACACATTTCTGGAAAATATTTATTTTAATTATTTACGAATATTTAGCAAATTTTCAAGCTATTACACTAGGTTTACCATTGACATTCAGTGTTTTTAATTACCTGTAATGCACTGCATATTTTCCTCGGGACTGAAGCTCACCCTGAAGCTGCATTCGAATTTTGACAACTTCCAAAGGATTCGTGAAGCACCCTGCACCAACTGCTGCTATTCCTCCAAGTACCAGCTCCATTTCGATTTATAAAGTTATTTTATTCTAAATCCACTAATTAGTAAAAGTAAACTAAAAATCACAGGAACTTGGAAGATAGTAAATCACTTTAAGTATTAGAAGCAAGATTTTCAAAAATACTGTACTAGCGAGGAACTAAAATTGCCTAATTTACAGAAATTACTTCACATTTGAGCCTGAATAATCAAAATCTTAGCACGCTATACAGTCTGTTATGCGCTTTAACTATATGGTGTGGCTCAGCTCAGACTTAAAAATTTAAATTCACAGGAATGTGTGTTACCTGGCTTGGAATAAATTAGATTATGTAACTGTTTGCATCACACTAAAGCTACACACGCTTAACAGTTCAACATTAACGAAATGACTAATATGTATCGTATGTAAATTTCTAGAGGTTTATGCACACATGTACACTTTTAGTCACACAATTCATGTGACCTCGGATATTTGCTACGAATTAGATAAGTACAGCTGTCCTATCACCGAATGACGATAAAAATTGTTGCGTTGGTTTTACAGCAGGAAATGACTAAAATTACAAGAATATAAATAGCTGTGTAAATTATTCATGTAGCTTCGTGTGTACAAATAAAATATAGATTTATCGCAATAGTATTCTTAACCGGTTAAGAAATTTTGTAAAATCAGCCTAAAGTCTAAGGAATATATTTGACCAATTCAAACTTCGTGTCTTTCCAATTCCTGGCAACCAACCAGCAAGCTCAACCTATCAAGACCAAAATGCTCACTCAAGATCCACATATACATACGAGAAAGATAGGGAAATGCTGTAAAAAATAATGTAGTTTGACTATATAATAAACTTAAATAAATTCTAGTATAACTTGATCCTAGAATCCTAGATTTGGATCATTCGCACGGCGGATGATCGATTCACTGAGTTCAGTCCTCAGCAAAAAAAAATCTAATACTGGGAACAGTCAACTAATTGTATTTTTGATAATTCAATTCCTTGTTCATTTAGCTTAAGATGATTTCTAAGTTGAATTCATGTTAAGTCAGTGAAACCCCTTGCCTATGTGAATTTAGATCTCATGCAATATCATTCAAAGTTGCGGACGACTCTTCCTATCACATAAACCAGACAGGTCAACAAAGTCAGGCATGTCCGGTCCAATTTCAGATACAAGTTATGATGAGCCATTCAATGGATTCAAAAAAAAATCAGGATACCGATACTACTACGGTATCATCAAAGAGTTGAACTTTCGCTAAATGAGTCTAAAATTATTTGCTATCGTAGTCGTAGCTCGACTTTGAACTTACGTTCATTTTCATTAGGAAACCAGGTTATTTAACTCTACAGACAGACAGATAATTGTTGCTGTTATTCAACTTACCATTGATCACGAAAATACATACATAGAAGAGTAGGCGTGTTTGAATTTGAACTTCGAACTTCATTATTCGAAAAAATTCATTTTATTTGTAAACATCTCAATTTGCGTAATTTTAAATACAGGAATACTTAAATTGGGGTTTATCCCTAATTTTTATAGATACAAAATTTAATTATTGTATAACGTTAGAAGCGGATTTTGTCATGCTTTTTTGCCACAACGTTCTCGGTCATAACTAGTTTCATAGCGGCTTCAGTCAACGTTTTTGCCACTACACGGCCCCATATTTCCATTTTCACAGCGGCCTGTCATTGGCTTTTTGCAAAAATTAAATTGCCGCCTTGGCATGACTTGAGCCGCTAACAGCCTCTGCCATTACATTATTTAAAGCGGATTATGCCATGACGGTATGTATTAACCAAAGCGTCTAGCGCCTCCGGTTTTATTTTTTATTTTTGACGCTTCACGCGCTAACCTTCAGCATCCAGCGAATATAATGGCATCTTCTGGCTTTTTTGAACGTGGATTGAAGCCAATGAACTCCTGGAACCTTTCTCAGATTCTTAACGCCTCTAGTGGCATTCATAAAACTGAAGCGACTTGAACAAAGTTTGATCAATAATTACAATCATTAGCTTCTCTAATAATTTTTTGATGCCCAACATTCCAGAACAGAAAACGAGCTGCTAAGCTAGTCTTCAGCTATTTGGTATGCATGTCGTGCGAGGAATCAATTTATTTTCTATATCAAACCGTCCAGCCAACAGCCAATACTTTCAGGCTCTATTAATATATTCACGTATCCTACATAAATATGCCTAAATCGAATTACCAACGCATGGAAAAGAAACTTGGAAGTTTGGACACGAGGAGCCGAACGTTGGACTTTCTCCGCTATCTCAGTCTTCCGAGTGAAAGTCAGGCACCAAGACCTGTCATCGAGTTTCCCATAAAATTAACAAATTACAGGATTTTTAGTTAAGCCTAAAATTAGAATTTTTGTCTATTATGCCGACGTCTACTCAAAAAGGGTTTTCAACAAGCAAGTGGGAGTCAAACTACCTTCGCTGTCGGTACAGGGCTCATCGCAATAAGGTAGTTTATTGAAAATTCGTACATACATATTTCATAATTCAATAATATAAAAATAATTGTCAAACGTGAACTAATTTTTAAACCCCATTTTGTTTGTAAAACATTTCGTTCCAATTTCAGAGCGGCCTGAGTTATGATTTTTGACATATAGACGACTTCCATTATTTTTTCATAGCGGCATATGCCATAGCGGGTTTTACCTTAGCGCTTATGACAGGATATTGTCATTTTTTTCGGAGATCTATGTCTCCGCACCTATCGTCCCTGATTACGACTTATTTATTTTTATAAAATGGAACAATTAACAATCATTAAGTATAATAAAAATTATTTGGTATTTAATATTTTTTATTATTTTTTTTTTGTAGGTAAACATTTAAATGATTTATTATTTGTTAGCCCAATAATGCAATTTTTCTCGTATTAAAAATTAAAATACACCGAAATAAAAAATATTGGCGCAAATTTTAAATTCCTGTTTCAATCACCGACGACTGAAAACGAAATTATATTAAAATCGAACTTATGCATCCAGTATTTTGTTTATATTCAAACTTGAATAGCTTTTTTGGAAATACCCCAAAATCAAGATCGAATTTCTATGCCATTTCATGGAATTAAATGCTCGTAAACAAATTGAATTCTTTATGGATCAGGTTGCAACCGCAAAACCGGCCATTGATTCTCAGGCTCCACTGGAACGACCACACGTGCGTCATAAAAACAAGAAAGCTCTTACCGAAGAACGTCGGCAAGCTCAGATTTACAACGAAAATTTAAGAATTTTAACCAAAACGGCGGATATTATGATGGGATCCGAGTACACAGTGCCGCTAAACAGAAAACAGAAGAGAAGACTTCATCTTCCACCGAATTCTGTTCAAATTGAGATTGACTCGACGAGGCCGATGACAGGTCTAATGAAACGAAATACACATGTTGTTCTCCAATGGTTTCTTCACAAGTTTGGGAGTTATGTTCCTTGGTGGGCTCAAGTGAGTTACTAGGAACACAAAACATTCAAATCAATTATAATCTGTCATTCGAGTCGACAAGGAGTTATTAAACCTTTTCCATTCTGAAGTTTAGGTCTGTTTTTATTGTAATTCAATTCTTAGCTGGGGCTGGACGCTAGACTTATTAATTTTAATGAGCCATGAGCCATGACGATTTTCAAAATGTGTATTGCATAAGCTCAGTAATTTTAAATGATCCATGCAAGCCTCAATGCTTTCACCGAAAATCGGGATTTCGGAGTTGAAGGGGATGATTTTTACGTAGTTATTAAAATACAATTTCTTATATTTGTAATTTGATCTTCTCAAAAAAAAAAATGTTGCAGTGATTGTCCATAGGGTTTCCATTTCCATACTCAATTTCCCTCCAGTTCTTCAGGATTCAGGTTTCACTCGAACACAGATGATCGGATTCTCTGCGGTGATTTTGAAGGAATATCATCATGATGGGTATGATACCTTACTAAAAATCCCATTGCACGAGGCAGAGACACGGGTAGTTCTAATGAGGAGTGATGATATGGAAAACGCCTTTTTTTAAAGAAAAGATCAGGTTGCAAATCATCTTTGTGGTTGGAAGTTGGAAATGCACTGTTTCTGCTTCTGCATGTGTAGTTAAAAAAGGGTCGACGGATTTCAACAAAGTATAATACAATAATCGTACAGTATACAGACAGTGTGATCTTAAGAATCCTACCGGCTATGAAATGTAACACGAAATTTAGGAGGCCGCCATTTTGCTAATTTAATTTGAAAATGGGTGAATGAGTAGATTTTGAAGATTTTTTAAAATTTTGAAATTATTATATCAGATGTATTGACAAAATCCACATTTAAACAATTTATTGAATTGTTAAAATATTATAGTGTATGGTGGTCTGTATACAATTTTTTTAAACTTAAAATAGATTTTTCCAACTCTTCTTTGTAGTGCATTAAATGAATTCTTTTTTGAAAATTCGTTTAGAAATGGATAAGCAACACTGAATTTAAAAATTTAGAATTTTTACATTAAAAATATTTCTTTCAATTCGGCTAGAAATCGGAAAATGCATTTTCAGGCTTACGCAATACATCAACGCTTAGGTACCATTAATTATTTAAATACTAAACTTTATTCAATTTTAATGCTACTTACTTGGCTCAAAATGTGTTACCAATTTTAGTACATCTTTTCAAATAAAATGAAAATTCATTTTTAGCAAAAACTTAACTTCTATTCAACCGAAAAGTCTAAAAACCCTGTAAAATATTCTGTAAAAAAATATTTTATTACTTTCAAAATTTTACAAAATAATTTAAATCTGGTTAAGTTTAGATTCAAAACTTCGGAAATTCGCCTCTGCTAATTATAAATTTTAAAAATCATTAGAAATATCGAGGATTCAATTTTTTATATATTTTTATCAAATTGTTACGATATTCTATGACAAGCGCTGTATGTATGTATGTACACTGTTGGTAAACTTAAATAGTGGCACGGTACATTTGTACCCAGGGAAAATAATGGAAGATGCTCACTTTGTTTGTTAAATTCTATTAAAATTATTCAATAAATCAATTTTATGCTTTCCTAGCACGATTTGCATATTCGAAAACGAAATTATGCAGTATGCATTCTACTATACTGCGCCGATACGATACAATGACAATGATATGTTATTCAAATGAAAATCCATATCCCTTACATTTATTTTCTATTTGCTTGCAGGAAATGAAGTTTAGCAATATATGGAATTTTAGCAGAAGAAAGGACAATTGACTTAAAGAAGTCGGCACGTGTGCCACTCTGATCTTGAACTTTATTTAACACTTGGTTCCACTTTTCCTTGTTGTAGGTTGGAATATTTAATATTTATTCGAGCTATATGGTAAAGGTCTAAATTTTCAATGGCAAACTCAATTACAGTTTATACAAATATGAGAACGCATTTGAGACAACTTACTCGGAAACGAGGATTTTCTCAGACCACATGCACTGTGTGGCCTTCACATCGACCAAATTTAATTGGTATGAAAACAACCTTGTTATTGACACTCAATTCCTTCTATTTCATCAATTCCCATGATCCTACGTATATTTCTGAACTGAATCTGTTAAAAAGTGTGAATTACGTCATACTACAGCTACAAGCTACAACTATACATATAGCTACAGGAACAGGAGCCTAACACTTTTATGTATCTGAGTATCAATGCATAAGTCCGTTACTAGGTTAGCCTCCGGTTGCATCATTTTCTACAATTGGATTCTGCATAAAAATCTATTAAAATTAATTATATTTGAGATGTAGTAATTAATTAATTTTTAACCAAAATTATGTCCACAACTTTCTTAAAATTTTGTTTTTCTCACAGGACCACCAGTTGCCTCATATTTATGACTATACGTTCCATATCTGCATTTATGTCAGTAATACGTAGATTCAGTAAGTCCAATTTAAATATTTCTTTTGAAATTATGTTTCACAAATTTTGAATTTCAATAACTTATTGGAAATAACAATAAATCGCTTTGCAATCAGGATGATAAAATTGAGTGCTACATTGCTCATAATATTATGTTTTTCCAAAATTTGATTTAGAATTGGTAAATATTTGTCATTTTGCATACCAATTTATATCCTTGGTCCAAAAACTTTATTCCGGAAAGCCAAGAACCGATTACTCGTATTGTTATTAGCTGGATGGATTTCAATATGTATTTGAAAAAGTACATGATTGAACAAATTGAACGACCCAGATCGAGCTAACCATAACATGCAAAGGCTACCGCAATTTATGTGCGCCATCTTATTTTTTGACAACTCAACAATTCATTGACCCGAGATCGTAACAATCTTTCGCACCAAAGCTCAAAATAATTTTGTAAATCAGGAAAACTAATGTCCCATATATGGAAAACTAATGTCCCATATATAAAACTATGCCTACATAGGGTTAAAGCGTCAATGCTAGTTCAACTTCTGACTAATGAAAATCACAAATTCCGAGCTCACCCATGCATGGCTATAATCTATTGTTTTCTTGCGAAGCACGCCATAACAGCTAAACTAAAAACAGCTAAACAAAAACAGCTAAAATAGAAACAGCTACAATGTAATAACAGCTAAACCTATAATAGCTAAAATAGAAACAGCTACGCAGTAAAACAGCTAAACCATAATAACAGCAAAACCAATACTAGCTAAAATAAAAACAGCTAAGCAGTAAAACAGCTACACAATAATAACAGCTAAAACTACTGATCCCATAAGTTTGCTGTGAAACTGTTAACGAAGTAATTTTAATATGCATACATCTCGTAAAAAAATAATTTACAAATATTTTATGGTGCATTGCATCTGACATGTATAATGATGATGATTGATGTGCATAGGTATAATTATACAAAATTATATTTTCAGTAGTTTCAGGATTAGTAGTTTTAGCTGATATTATTGCGTAGTTGTTTTACTGCATTGCTGTTTTACTGCATTGCTATTATAGCTATTATATTATTATATTATATATTTTTATTTTAGCTACTATTGGTTTAGCTGTTTTACTGCGTAGCTGTTTTTATTTTAGCTATTATAGGTTTAGCTATTATTATTGCGTAGCTGTTATTACTTCGTTGCTGTTTTTATTGTAGCTTCTTTTGTTTAGCCTTTTTGACTTTAGCTATTTTAGCTTAGGTGTTATGGCATGGAAGGTTTTCTTGTAACTACCTAATTCTGAAAAAATCTAGTTGCACTGAAATTTCCCGAAGTTCACGACTCACATTTTGAAATTAATCCTGGATGGGGTTTAAATTACCTTTAGCTGACATGTATTCAACCATAAATACGTTCCGCTTCATGAAGAAAATAATCTATGACCAAAGCTCTGGTGTTTATGGGCTTCTTGCGTAATTCCACGTGAAACCCTGCTCCGCATTAATTATGAGTGAAGTAGAATACCATGGACATGTCCATCTCCAATTAGAGTGCGTACATAGCATGAATGATCCATGATCCAAGGTACATAGTAGTTGGACCACGGAAGCAAATAGTGGCCCTGCATACTTCATACTTTTCAATAAGAGCTTTGACCCATTTCCTGCCCAAATTTCTATAGGTTCTAAGCCTGTTCAAGACTAAACCGCTCCACGTGCCTGTCCTATTTCCAACGTATTTTCTAGACCAAAAAGTCTCCGGTTAAGTTCACACTTTGCACGCAGCACGCACGGGAGAATCCTATTACTGGAACTATGTACATAGCAGAGAACCCATTCTTCTTTCCCATTTGTCTGTCTCAACATCCTAGTATTACGTACGTACGCAAGATTTGACCTACATTCTGAATTCGCACCCAGTCACATCTCTCCTCTTGCAAATACGCACTGCGTAAAGTCTGGTCTGGTCCCAAAAGTTCTGGCTCAGGATAGAAAAAAATGGAATGCTCGTGCTGCGTGCTAGTGCTATACGATGGGTGACCTCATTCAGGAACTCACGCACACACGACACGACCCCGGGTTTGCAGATCTAGAATTGAGAAACAGGAAGTGTGGGTCCATGTTTAAATGCCGCCTTTCACTTTCATTTCAGAGCCCGGTCCAATGAATTTCATGTTTCTATTTATGATCATGGAACTAGATTGGTTCCAGAAATTTATTTAAATAGGTTTTGGCACGGGAGATGCAGAGGGCTACGTGTCTGGCAGGAATGTCTATGGTATTAGGCTTAGCCTTCGTTAGCTGGTGTCAGACATTTGTTTGGCACAAGCTAATATATATTGGGATTTGGATTAACGCATGTTGGATGCGTAAACCATGATAAGAACCGGAAATAATTAAATGTTTTTAATTGTTTTAAATAGTTTTACCTACTTTTGCTGGACATGGATTTGCAATTTTTGTCGCCAAATGATCAATGTAAATCCTGTTAGTTTTCACCGACAA
>JAQFYU010000969.1:0-17321 GCA_034694905.1 Ceratophysella granulata | reverse complement strand
TCCTTCTCCTTCCCTCTCCTTGGTTCCCTTTCCTTCTCGTAATCTAATTACAATTTTATGTCAGATTTTCCATGTATGACCTTAACTATAGTATCTTGCTCTTTCGCATTTCTAAAGTACAGTAAAACGAGGTTAGCTTATGAACTACACCCTCTACTGATTTTACATTAAAAAAATGAAAGCAAAACAGGAACTCAACATAAAGTACACGGTTTGGCATATGCAACAATGCTATTTATTAGATGTTTGACCCTTATTTTGGGACCCTTAATTTAACAACGTTTGCCGGGAATATGAGTTTCATATTCGGAACGCCCTTGGAAATGCCTTTCCAATGATTTATCACTTGTTAAAATCGGTTTGGGGCCCCTATAACCGTTTTATACCGACTGGACTACTACTGAATGAATACTTCTATGTACTTCTGACCGCTTGTCATTAACAATTCAACTTACAACTTAATTAAACCTTTCTTCTGTTATTTCAGTGTAAGTCATCATTGGAAGAACAAAATCACTAGTTCGTGAATTGAAGGACAACATTGTGGATCCAACAATCCTTTTCTGAGTTCTGACCACTGACACGTGGCAGGCAAGTTCTAGTTCATAGTTCTGACTTGTAGTAACATGTTAAAAAATGAAAAAAAGTTGCTGAGACATGAGATACGAGGCTTGTTTGATAAGTAGTGGCACACTTTTAAAACTGTATATCTCAATGAGTATTATGGCTGGATTGCGGAGATTTTCTACGAACAACGAATCTTGCTTTATGGGTTTCGAAATAATCCCACCTGTGCCTCAGATCTGATACTCCATTCTTGAAAAATTATGATTTATTTTAAACGGCGTTTTTAATCTCTTTTTTTCACGTTCTGGTTTGAGAAAAACGTCTTCCAGACCAATTGTTTGTAGAGCTTAATTAACAAGTGACAGTAACTTGGGACGAAGGTATCCGATTTGAGATGTCAAGTGGGTGAGTGTGATATGGGCAAAATTGACGACTTTGAGTTCTGCAAGTTTTTTCTCTAGTGTTTTAATAATCATTAAATAACAATATAGTGTGCCTCTGCTTGAACATAAATTGCGATGACAAGGCAGACACGAAGTCATTATACCTTTTGATTTTCTTCTGTTTCTGGTTTCAGGTATTGTATGAAGGAAAACTAACGTATGGTCCATGGCGCTGGAAACACTCAGAGAATCGGGATCGAGTAGAATGGACGAAGCGTCCGTAGTAAACTACAATATGCGCCCGTCCTATTTGGACAATGGGATCGAGGATCCTCTCCCGCTGGGAAGCTTTGATTGTGGAGTTAAACGAAGACTCTCCGAAGAATTCTTAGACCCGAATGACCCAGCAACTGGTGGCGATAAAATTAAAACATTCCTTCGAATTCGGCCTGAGTCCAGCAGAAATGCCATTGATCCTTCAACTCAGGTTCGGAAAAAGTAGTCTAGTAATAGCGCTCTATTGTTTAAACTAACTATGTACAAAATAATATAATTAAGGAACAAAGGAACTATTTGTGTTTGATTTTCTACTTGGAGTCCTAATATAGTATTGAACTTTACATTGTTGAGCAGAAAGTTTTCGAGGTCGAAGATGATTCCACTCTGGTGGTTCACGCACCACTAAAGAGACTCTCAACAACAGACTTGAGTGTGTCTCGCTTCACGTTCTCACATGTGTTTGACCAAGGAAGCTCTCAGACTGAAATATTTGATGAGTGTGTCCTCAATCTTGTTAATGGACTCTTCACTGGAGGCTCAGGTCTCATCTTCAGCTATGGAGCTACAAACTCGGGGAAAACTTACACAATGCAAGGTACATTCATTCGTTCAGACAAGTTAAATACGAATCGCAAAAGTCTTGTCACCGAAACCATGACGTGCTATTCACAGGTTATGGCCGAGAGTTTGGAATTGTTCCTCGAACGCTCGAACATATTTTCACTCGATTGGAGCATTCTTTGTACAAGAGGGGAGATATTAAACCGAATCAATTTGATAGCTATTTAATCCTGGACGAAATCAATCGAAAACTTGTTGCTGAAGCAAAGAGCAAAATTCTGCGAGAATCTAAAGTCGTGAGTTGGCATCAAGATAAGATGAAAGATTACTATACTGACACAAAGCAACAGCCCAGCAAAACTATCTGATTGGGAATTTGTTAGGAATATGAATAATATGAATCTTCTGTGTTTTGTGTTTTGTTCCAGAAACCTGCGGACGTGAGTTTGTTTGTTGATTCAATGATAAAATCGTCTTCCTCTATGTGCACATCCGCAGTCAATCAAGAAGACCATGCTCTCATGGGATTGAATCCTGTTCTAATTCCTGATGAGACCTGTAAGTATTTTCCGTAAACCTGAAGTATTTCTGAAAACCACAACCTTCGTATGTGTTCATGTTAATAGTCAGTTTCAAGAAGTTTGGGTATCAATGTTTCTATATTCTAATTTTCAGTGCTGTCTGACAACACTCTTCCCAGCGCTCCACTGCTTTATTCTATTTGGGTTTCGTTCGCTGAGATTTATAATGAAAGAGTGTTCGACTTGTTCGAAACTGTACAAAAAGGGAAAAGACGCAAAGACCTGAAGCTCTACCAAGACTCAAAGGGCAGGGTTTACATCAATGGTAAGAAAAGAATACGAACGTCCTTGGTATTTATTGATTCGCAGTTGAACTTTCGAAACAGAGTCACAATGTTCTTGTGGTCATTTGTAGATTTAACTGAGTGTTGTGCGAATTCGGCCGAAGAAGCCTATCAACTCTTCCTAGCCGGAAAGCACAATCTACAGTTTGCTTCGACTCAGATGAATTCAAACTCGAGTCGCTCTCATTCATTCTTTAATATTCGAATGGTTGTGATCGGAAGATGTGGACCGCACGTGTATCCCAAAGAAGTTTTTCGGTGAGCAGGGAAATTAATCTTCGGCTTAAACAGGCAAAAAATCGGTGTCAGCTAATCAATTTTTGGTGTTTGAAGGTTCTCGTTTTGCGATTTGGCTGGGATCGAAAGAGTCTCTCAGACGGGGAACGTTGGACATAGACTCAAGGAGTCGGGCAGCATCAACCAGTCATTGATCGTTTTATTGAGATGCATTCGTGCCTTAAGGTAGTGGTTCATTGCGACAACAGCTTAGATGTTTAATCTAGACTAATTAATTCGTAAAATTGGTTTAATTTAAACGGATACTTTAGGGACAAACAAGAAGGAAAGAAGGCTAGTTTGGATGTCATTCCATTCCGTGACAGTAAATTGGCTCGAATCTTCAAGAGTTTCTTGACTACTGCCACCCAAGTCTCCATGATTGTCAATGTGAATCCCGACCCAGAAATGATTGAGTCCAGTCTCTTTGTTCTACAAAACTCGGCTCTGGCAAGTAGTGTAAGTACAACTGTTTTCTTGTCGTTCTGCCGCCATTTTTAAATTGTGAGATCGAGCCAGTCGCCAGTCCTGGGCCCTTCCCTTGCCCTTCAATTTGGAAAGAGGTTTGACGCTGCTCGTCTATTTCTGATATCTGCATAGGTACGGACACACAAGAAGGTAGAGGCACCAGTCAATAATTCTCTCTTCTGTCGAAAATTGAGAGCATCAATGGGGATCGCCTTGCGGGAGCCGAAAGCGGAAGCAATTGTACTAAGCGAGGAGGAGGAGGCTGAAACGGAAGACGAAGATTCTCCCGAGAAGCCTTCCACCGTCAAAAGAAGACCGACCGGAAATCCAAGTGCTCTGCAGATCCAGATTGGTATCCTCACAAAGGAGAACATGAATTTGCAACGTCAAGTGAGGAGGATTGAAGAAGAAACTCGTGAACAATTGAACACGCAATATGAACTCCTTCTAAACGAACAGCGGGAGAGCTACTCGTAAGTTCAGATGTGTACGAAATAGACTAGATGATGTCACTCGAATCTCTCTTCCTTGGACTTAATCTTCCTTTACTTCTACAGAAGCTTGATTGACAAGGAGGCTGAATACATGAAGGTTTTGAGTCAGCGTCGCCTGGCCATGGCTGTTCGAGAGTTGGAAAAGAAACACAGACAAGAAATACAGAACATTGCTGCCGATGACGATAGGGTGCCAAATGGGAAATCTACTGCGACTCAAACTCCTGATAATGTGTCAACTGGAACATCTGTTGAGACTCAAACTCCTGAGCCACCAGCAATGAACAGCACGGCTTCTAACACGGAACCTGACCTTCTGATTCAGGTACGCTCCAAGAAAATCTATAGCAGCAGACCTGCTGGTTAAGGGTTACTTACACTGCAGGTCTTGATTCTTTCCAAACGTCAAAAGAACTGACCTTGTGCTGATGTGCAAGGGACTATATTGCTGGAATTTTGCTTGAGTGAATAAACCCAATTATCTTGTTGAATAAAAACTCAGCCATGATTCACGACGCCTACTACGTACACGTACTAAGATATTAATGTTTATCTGAAACATGTGTTTCTACTTTTCAACAGGATTTGAAGCGACAGCAGCTTCGCGATGCGGAAGAACTTTGCTTCGACTATCATAAAAAACTTACTGAAGCGAACGATGTAAATGAGAAGTTAACCCGAGATGTCAATGCTCTTGTAAGCACTCTGTTTAGAATGAACAATTTTCTTCCATACAATCGGATTTACTCAAAGCATTCACATATTGTGTGTATCACTTTTTAGTACAAGGAGAGATCGGTTTTGCTTGAAGATCAGGAGTGTTTACATGCCAGTCTGGATTCCACGGTGAGAACGCGAAACTCCATTCTCTAAATTAACTTTAATAAACCTTCAACTTGCTATTTCTACATTGCATTGTGCATACGTGATTGATGGTTGTGGTTGAGGCCGTGTTCAGAATCGGACAGAGAAATTCAAAAATACATACGTGCAGCTTACAGTTTTACAGAGACATTTCTCGTAGATAAACATAGACCACCAACCGGGAATAGTTACTAAAAACCCGCTCTATCTCCCTGTACCACTTTCTTGACCAGACATTGGTGAATTAGAAAGAATTTGCCATGAGCACTCAGAAAATCGCACAATATAGTGTATGAATATCCTCTGGATTTGCCACTTCCCATTCCACCTTTGTCCTGTTTTTTGTACTGTTTGTTTATGCTGATTTTGTTGTCAATTGTAGATGGAGAGGAACAAAGAGCTGGAACAGGAACTGAAGGTTCTGAAGCTCAAACAACGCCCAGAGCCGCCGCCTCGTGAACGACGAAATCTACTGACGGGTGATGCTTTCAATTTCTTGTCTCCTGCACTACCGCCTCCTCGTCGTGGAGCTCGTCGCTCTACATTCGCTCCAGTTGCCAAACCCAAACTTCCGTCTGTTGGTGTAGAAACCTCCGGTTTGAAACGAAAGCTTGTCACCAGTTCTCGCAAAACGGAGGAAGAAAAAGGCAAGTTAATGTCTCTTCTCTCCATACTGAAACATAGTTAAGCGGTATGATAGTATAGTGCCATTAATTTGGATTGAAGTTCACAAGAATTGCGCAAAATGACTTCAAATATTCCGAGATTGAGCACCTACAGATTACAGACAGGAATCCCTTCTGGATACGAACATGAACGGTTCCCCTGAATCTACATGTATAATCTGTCAGATTGGTAAATTGGTTTCTGTGAGTTACTGTGCTTCCTCGCCAGTTTATCCCAAAGAAATTAGAATCGCGTGGAGTGGCGCTCCTCACCGACATGACATGCCATAGCACCAACAACCCTAGCTAAACCCTTTTCTCTTGTGGTCATATTTATAGAGAGTCCGGTGGTGGCGCCTACTCCGGATCTCACTGAGTCTCTGAGTTCAGAAAAATCGGAAGGTGGTTTGGAGGCTGATGTGGAGGAGGACGATGACGTGTTCAACACCAGTTCCAAACGAAAGCGGATCACAAACCCAGAATCAGAGTTGTAAGATTTACTCAAAATCCACAGAACGTACTCTTCCTATAAAGTCAAAGTTCACCGTTACTGGAGGAGTTCAACAATGGGCTTCGTTTCAATTGAATAAAGTATGTACTCCCGAAGCCGCACGGAGCCCTGCAAGATTTTCTATTTAATTCCAACACTCCCTCTCCGTAGCTCCGAGACTCCGAGAACCTTCTATGTTGGCCTTACTAATTAATTGTATTGAGTTTGTAACTTTAGGTGAACTTATGCACATAAAATTTGAAATATAATAAACCGTTTCATAATTTCCTAATTGTCTGTAATGTACGCATTTACTGCTCATTTCCTTCTGATTCGTTTTGTTATGCCACATGCTACTTATGTTTTTCGCAATTACACCACTTAGGTATCCACCGTTTACTCATTAGTTTACGATGAATTACTAGCTCTATACATATGTTTGTATAACATCTTGCTTGGTTTCCAAATCCTTGGTGTGGAATTCGTACTAGAATACGAGTTTGATCACGGACTGATGGAAACGCGGTTTCCAGTTTTCCACGCTTCCCTCTGACTCGAATGCCTGATGCTTATAACACGATGTAGGCTATGTACTATGTATATGTTCATACGGTATTTTTTCTATTTTTCCATTTTTTTAATGTTTTTTTTTGCACCTTACATACAACCATTCATTCTGTAGTCAATATAAACTTGTCAATACATTCACTCAGTCTTTGTACAATAAATTTGTATATACTCAATATTTCATTTGTCTTATATACATACACTAGGAGATTTTTATGTGAAGACCGCAGGTTTCACTTTGATAAATATGTATTTGTATAAATGGAAACAACTGAAGATGAACCCGGGCAAACATCCATTCAAATTTGATTTAACGTAGGAATTGACATGGTATTAGGTCGTGTCAGCTGATCCATTGGTTGGACTGGTTTAGAAGAGACTGTACTCATTTGTTGCTGGTGGCTTCTGGTCACTTTCCTGCTGCCCACCTTGTCCAGAGCTTGAATTCCGAGGAACATTTCGCATAGTTATAAAGGGTCCCAAATCCCGACCTGGATAGTACTCGTTAACATGAGCACGGATTTCCCTTTCTGCTTCCACGGATATTGCTCTTCGATCTTGAAATTCGGTTTCAGGGTTAATGGGCGAAGGTCTTTCGTAGTTGAGAGCTTGTGCTTGCATCTGAGCTTCCCGATCAAATTCTCGTGGCACTCCCAGTCGATTATTCAACATATCAGTCTCACCAAACATTAGTGCTCGAGTCAGTGGGTCGTAGCGGCCATCAAACATAGTTGGATATGGATTCATCTCAGATTGCTTCCTTTGCATGTCGTAGTTTGCAGCACCTGTGGGACTATACTTTGGATAGCCTGTGTACGTATCCTTTGTGGTGGCAGGAGTCTGAGCCTTCTTGTACTCAGGGAAGAAGGAGTTTCCAGTATTCGGATCGATAGGCTTCTGGAAGTGGTAGTGTTGAGAATCGTATTCAGATGCTTGGGCCTGTCCATAGTTGAAGCTACTACTCGCACCGGTGGAATCGTGCTTCGTGGAATGTGCTCGACTTCCATAGTCAACGGGGTTTCCACCAAAAGTATCTTGGTACCGTTGCTGATCGTTGTGTCCGACAAGAGAAGCAGATTGGTCGAAGGAATGAGATCCAAATGGGATATTGTTTCCGTGTAGGGGCTCTGGACGAGAGATGTTTTGCACGTTTGAAGAGGACAGACTTGCCTCGAAGCTAGGCAGCTGCTGATTGCTAGATCCAGTTCTGAGAGGCTGTGCGACGGACTGTGTTCGAAAGATCTGATCTTGAGGACGTTGATATCCTACTGGAGAGACCTGCTGGTATTGAGGAAGTGGTGCTTGATTCGTGGGTGAGAAAGCAGGACTGGCCTGGTATCCAGGTGTCTGGAAATTGAAGTTATGAGGATTCCCCATCTCCGGGCTGCTTTCCCGAAACCATGACCAGCTGCTCCGACGTTGTTCTATGTTCGGACCATATTGCTTAGAATGAGAACCCACTTCCCTAGTCGGTGTGGAGTGATCCGCAGATGAGGGTAGGCTTGGACTTTGGTTTGTTGTTGGACGAGTAATTGCCTTGTGAAACTCGTGAACCTCTGCAGGAGCGCCACCAGTGATGGGAAGTGTGTCATATCCACTCGCTTGTTGAGAGAACAGGCCAGAGTCACCAATAAAGCTCGGCTGGAATTTCATGCAACTCAACTTCTCATCCGAGGAGAAGGATGTTTGGAACGGTTCCAGTAGACCGAAAGTGTTTGTGACCGAAGAATGCTGAGCGGTAGTAGCTCGTCCTAACTCTCCGAAGCGGCTGTAGTACTGTGCGGGAGAAGGGGAATGCGCTGGAAGTTCTGTAGTGGAATAACTTTTGTGGTGAGCCTGAGTGAAGTCCTGATTACGAACGACGCTACTTGGTGACGGGCTGACCCGAAAAGGCTGTTGTGAAGAAATAGGCGGAGATTGAGCAGGAACTCTGTGTTGCGACACACTCGGCTTTTGTTGATGAAGAAGCTGCTGGGCTTCTTGACGAGCCTTGATCAGCCGAGGAGCCATGTTTTCCTCCTTGGGAGTATACGCACATGTGGGAAACTTTGTTGCAGACGACGATGTGGGACGAGGTTTGGAAGCCTGAGTTCCAGAGTAATTATTGTAGGACGTTGACTTGGGGTTGGTCTGACCCTTAGCACCCTTCCTCGAATTTTCTGCGACTCGGCCGCCTTTCGTCACTCCGTTCTCCATTCGGCGAGTTCCTCCTCGAACGCTTGTCAATGCAGGAGTTGTTTCGCGGGACCTGGTCTCCCCAACACCATTGGAATGTTTCTCATTATCAGCTTCATCATTTTTACCAAGTCTATTTCGATTACGCTTCACTCTTGAGGACACCACCTGAAACGAATAGTTATTATTATTGTTATTATTAGTAGAAACTCCTTCCATCCCCGACTGTGTAGCCGATTCAATTGCCTTCTACGTAACCACTCAGCTTTGCTTCACACCTAATCGTAACATACGATTGAGACAAGCCAGGAGACCATGCGCTCTTATTCTCACCTCTTCGAATTTTCCAGGCTCCTTTCGCCCATAATAGTAGTCATCGCTATTGTAGCATTCGAACTCATCTTCTTCCTCTCTGCTGTCGGGATTCATAACAATCATGTTGTTGTCTGCATTATATACGCCTGCCCCAGGTCGCGGCATCAGCACATCTTCCTCGTCACTGCTTTCATCTTCTGCAGACAAATCAGAAAGAAGATATATTTTGAGCTAAGACCAATCTGGACAACCTTCAAAGAAACAAAGACTAACAACTCGAAAGAGGCATACTTCAAAGGAAACTTTGAACCAGTGCGAGTAAAAACAGGAAGTGGCAAAAACGGAAAAAATAGCCTTCGCCCGAAGCCTAAGAAGTTAAGGCAAGAAACTACAAACATTACTCCAGCTGGGGAACAGGTCACGACTCACGACAAAGGGTCATGTGCTCTAAGTAGCACTTTGTGTACTCTTTCTGGACGTGAACAGTTCTGGATGTACTACTACTGGCGTCAGCATGTCAGCAGGAAAGTTACACAACTACCATAGTTCAGGCTGAATAGATTGCAGTGGATCTTTGCAAAGAAATGAAAGTAGAATATATCATAGAACAAAATACATGTCAAACTACTCGCATGAATGCAATATAAGCCAGCTTTGATGGACGGCTGCATTCCCAGCTGATGATTCATTCGATTCTAGTCACTAGCAACGACCACTATTGTAAGAAGAAGAAGAAGGGTGTCAGAACCAAACAGGGCGTTAATATTTCAGAACAAGTGCAGCTTTCTTCAGAATATAGTAGGCACTCTGGCTTGGCTACACAGACACAATTTGTGTTCCTACTTTATATTTCATTTTGACTGAACTCTTATGCTCCTACTATTAGTGACAAGTTATTGTTTATTCTATTTTCAATTTCCTTCGCAGTATTCAAAACCACTGGTGAGTGGTGGAGTAGAATACGTTAATCATCTTCCCTTCTCCAGAGCATTTGTTTCAATACTTAGAGCCCATCACAAGTCAAACACGAGTAAGCAGTTCAAGATTATCTGTACACTTACTGATTTACAGCAGAAACTACTTAGGCTAAGTTTAGTTGCAAGTAAAAAAAATTTTGTGCTCAGGGCTGATTTGGGTAAGATATCCACAACCTGTGCAGACCTTGCAGCCTGCAGGGCAAAATAAAAACAAATGAAAAGAGCACCTGTACGCCTATCTATAGCCTGTTCAAGGAAAGTGGATCATATGTAAATATATCAAGTATGTAACTAATGCGAATTTGGTGCCCACTGGTAGACACCAAGACAATAGGTGAAAGCATTCCACAGACATCAAGTACAGCTTATGACGAAACTATAAACATGAACTACTGGGAGCACTAGCAACTAGCATGGATTATGAAATTGAGCACTTCCGGTCCAGCCAGGATGAAGTTGGGAAAGTAGCGGAAGTTCTACGTTTCGAATGAACCAAAGGTGAGTGCATTGTGCATGGCCCAAGACGAATGCTAGCAAAGGCTATTTCCATTACCAAAGTGCAATTAATGTTCCACGCCAACTGAACTGACCTGAACCGTGACCTATTGTAGGTAGGTTGTTTATTTTGGTGATTGTTATTCCTGCTGGAAGCTTGAGCTTCGACAAGTCAATTTCATCACCTTGAGGCCCAGCAAAGTACGAGAAAGACTTTCCGGGCCCATCAGTCTTTGAGTACTGAGTACTAGCGGCGGATGAGGTTGACATGTTTGGTAGGACTGAGGACTGAAAGGAACTGACTGACGAATGTGAAACTCGAACAAGACTCGGACTTGGGCCAGCGGCAGTGGCAGCCTCTGGATTCAGCCAGTTCCCGCCTTCACAATTCCTTAAATTTTCTAAAATCACAACTCCGTTCTCCTTACCGGGCGTCCCACTTTCTACGGGTGACTCTTCCGTCTTCACCGCTCCTTTCTTTTTTTTGTTCTTCTTCTTCTTTGATACACCTTCTCCTGCTGACCCATTGACTCCGGCAGATTTTGAGAGATGTGTAGTGTTAGATAGAGATCCGTTTTCGTTAGTCTTTGCCAGTTTCCCAGGTAATACTGTTAAACCAAAGAGAAGGTACAAGTTAGTGTGGCGCATTCCGTTTGAAAACGATCCCTCACAATCACAAGCAAGCTTCAAGCTAACATTGAGAAAGCGAAGGAACACAAAGCGCAAGCATCACACATCATGCATGCGGAACGGACAAAAAACTTCGCGATTAAGACATGAGACATGCACTACCATGGAAAAGAAAGCAGAAGTCCAATCTCACAAAGTTGGAAAGGAGGAAGAGGAAGAAGTGAATTAGTACTTTGTAGTTTGCCTAATCTAAAGACGTCCAATGAGAAATTCACAGAACGAAGTATATCCCAGAATCTTGATATTTACACGAAAACCCAACCAGGAAGTTGATAGGAATCTAAGACAACGATAAAGGTGATGTAGCTACATCAGGTTCTACGTTCACAACGTCTCGAAGAAAGGAAAAGTAGTTTGCAGGTAAAGTAGGTAGAAGACGAAAAAGAGAAGAAGGGAAAGAGAAAGTAGAGAATTAGAAAAGGTAAAGTTGAAATTCGACTTAAGAAGTACTACTTACTTCGCTTGGGTAAACAAAGGGTTTATACAGGATTAAGTATGAGTTCAAATACACTACGGTGTTTCTCTACTTAAGCTTAAACGCCAAAGCCTTTATGTGACCACTGACCACAACAGCAATACAGTGTATTTGAACCCATACGTAACTACTATGGAATACCGGACGGATCAAAGCTCAAAAGCGTCAGCGACAACACAAAACACTCAGTCCGCACAACAACAACATAACATAACACGTAAGGTAAGAGTAGCACAGGAATCAGATTATCATTATCTGACATGGTCATGGACATGGTATCTTTCAAGGAACTGGTCCAGTTCTTACTTCCTCGCCAAACCCGAATGCACCATGTGAAATATGATCCTTGGGAAAGATTCAGAACAATATGGAACCGATACAAAGTACTTACTAAATCCGATCCAAGAAGTTGAACCAAGTGCTACAAATTAATCAAATCAACTACAGAGCTTGTAGAATGAACAAAGAGATGCTCACTCCTGACGTGAGACAGACACGAACAAGACAATTGCAGAATCAAGAATCCGATGATTCGGTATGAACAATTCTGAAGACCGTAGGACTTCGAGGAGTTCGGAGCACGTAAACAAATGATATACTTCTACGTTTACTTCTAAAATCTAAAGCTCGAAGCGCAGGCGCTATTATTGGTTAAAGGGAACAGAAAGTTATCAAGGCAAACAAGGACACGTTCCTCTCAAGCAGTCATTATCGTAAGTGATGAATATATCTCTACATCCGGTAGGGGTGCGAGCAAAGCCAATAAACAACTTATCCTGTTACAGAATTCACTCATGGACTCACAGTATAGCAAAATGAGAACGAAGTTAAATATGGCAAGCTATATTGATGATTGATTGGGACGACAGCTCTATTTTGACTACAAGACGAAAGCTCATGAAAGATACCTTGACCATTCACCAGTGTGTAGAGTAGATCCTCGTCACCGGTTTCACTCTTGACACTTATTGTGACAGTAGTGTCAGGGGCAGTCGAATGGCGACGTATTGTGACCATTTCGGATGACTTACGAGCAGAAGCACCGGTAGCTGTCGAGCTGGAGTTAGTAACATCGTCCGACGTAGTAGAAGAGCTAGGAGCAGAGATTTTCCGTTCGGCTGAGGCAGGCTCGTCCTTGACGGATTTGGAATCCTCGTCTTTTCCACCTTGAGCTTCTTCTTTTTTGGTCTTTTTTCGACGCTTTTTCTTCTCCCGCTTCTTTCGAGCTTCTTCAGCTCGGCTTTCCTCTTCTCGTCGGCGGTCTTCCTCTTCCTGAAGACGCAGGAGACGCTCAGCTTCCGCCCGGGTTTCAGCCTCTTCCTGTCGTTTGAGCTGCTCCTGAACCCATCAAAATAAGTTTCATTCCAACAGTTAGCTTAAACTCGAAAACCGGCTCCCAACCTGTATCCAACTAGCGTAAATAGAGCTTGGGCTTCGTTCTAACTTCTAACCTAGCGAACCATTATTGGACTTTGAGATTCAACGAGTAAACAGTTCTTGAACCGATTCATTCATGGCGGTCCAGTGATACACTCTGTGGAAAAACTTGTTGCGTTGCGACAGTGAAAAATGGTGTTCGAACATCAATTTTCCGTGTCGGAACGGAACTAGTTTTTCCAAATAGTGCAATGATGTAAGTAGCAGGTTATTCGGTTGACAAAACATGTCAACACAAAAACTTCTGCTTCTCCGAATTTACATTACTCAATAGTATTCAGTATTCCAATTCGTGTGCCTACCTTCTTCTCCTTCTGTCGAGCCTTCTTCGCTGCCTTTCGTGGGTCTACTTCGTTTTGTGGCTTTTGCGTAGGAGTAACTTTCATTCCCTCGATTAGTTGGACAAGTTGATCCACGTCTCCGGTCCCCATGGGGTTTTGGTTCGTCGTGACCGTTTCGTTTGTTGGTTTTTTCTGTTTAACAACAGCGTTAGGGAAAATAGCATTATGTTGTGTTCCATGAACGAGAGGTTGTGGATCGGGAGGTGTCAGAGGGACTGTGACTGCAGTCTTAGCCTGTCCTTGCTGTGTCTGCTGCTGCGCTTGTGACTTTTCCCTCTTTAACTTCTCACGCAGGTGCTGCCTGGTCTTGGCATACCCGCTATTGACTGGGAGGCCCTATATTTGTTTCATTATTTAGGTAACCATTATGAAGTTATCCCGTTCAGCTTCAGCTTCATCACAGATCACAAGTCAAAACAACAAAAGTGCTCTCATGTATCCTCCCCTTCTACTCCAGCAGTCGAAAAGCGAAAAGTCCACAAACTAAGCTCAGTAAAGCTGAAAAGCGCTCTCAAGCGCAGCTCATAAATAGAATGCAAGGACAGTACTAAGTACAAGACATAAAAACTCACTAGTCCGAACCAGATACCAGACATCAGACGACAAATAAGTAAGTACTACAAAACATGGACCTAAAAACTAGCGTAGCCACTGTTAATAATTAGACATCAGGAACGAAAACAAAACAGCACACTTCTCACGCTCACAAACAACAAGTCGACATAAAACTCGACAGATCAACATTCACACCACTCAATTAATTGTGCTGACTCAAATCTTCCCATTCTCCCTTCCATGTAATACAGCTTATCAAACCCGAACATTCTGTCTGTCTGAGTGAGAGTAAATAACTAAACAGCATGAAACTTCACAGCAATATTATGAATACTATGAAGAAAGTCCTTTCTCTCTACAAGTTAGAATTTAGAACGGCAATATCAATAGAAAAAACCCATCCCCATATCTACACTATATCCATTCACACTAATACGTAAGTAAGTACTTACATTAGAACGCACAACCGGATATCTGATGTGTACCTAACGTATCGTATTCGTATCCTAAGTATGTAAATCCAGATAGAGGGTAAAGATTTGACACCGAAATCAGAGCGTTGGGAATTTTGATATGTCATATGTAGAAGTAATTGAAGCATCGAATAGTATTTGACGAATACAGAATTCTAATGGGACAGCCTCTCAATGTCGAAACAGGTGACTTCTCGAGTCCTTCGTCTTCCATGTATGCGATACTATCTACTACATACATATTACTATTACACATACCATTTCATTTATCGCTACGTCCACTTTCAGGATTATTTTATTCCAAACCAAGTTCACACTACCTTTCCCATCGGCATGTGACATGTGACTGTCACTGGAGTCTCTAGACACCGCTTTTAGCTTCTACTCTGTATGGAGAGCTCACTTGTGTACATAAGCATACAGTTACATAATTCATGTAAACTTAAGCGCACACCCTGTATCCCCCTAGCACTGTGTATTGTATGCACTTACTAAGGAGTTTCCAATCCAACCTTTCATAAATTGTAACCCCGCTACAGCCCACTGAAAGGTGATTATCCCGTGAATGTGACTGAATACTGCGTCCCAAAAATATGGCCTCCTTACAAGAGAAGAGAGAATGACATTAGCACAGAAGTCGATAAGTTTAGCTTATGCGCTTAATCCGTGAATACTAATCGTGCTTAAAGTTTAAAAGCTTATGTCCCCAAACAAATCAAAAGAATATTCTTCATTTGACAATGTGCAATTGCACTAAAATCACAATGAGGGATTTAGCACTGGGGCTTGTTTGAGGTCATACCTTCATGTCCAAAGTTCGTACTTTCGGGTTGCCTTTGCATTATTGCATACCTACAAGAAGTACGAGGCACGGAAGCTACAAGCCCAACTAATGAATGGGCATTGCAAGCGTAGCTAACTACCTACAACCTAGTTCGACTCGCGGAACCATAAACTATGAAATATGTATATATTATGTATTATAATGTAATACAAAGACCTGAGGCCTACCCACCGTCGGTCGTAAAGGATTAGGCAGGATTAAGTGTGAGTGCAAAGGAGTATGTACTTACTCGAACACGATCCCGCCTGCGCTTGTAATGACAGCATTTACATCCCTCTGTCTCCGGGTACATTTGCATGAGGATACTACGACGGTAACAACAAGCCATGTTCACTAGCTCTAGACTACTTTAAGTACTGACTGGCTCGACTCTACTAATTCTACTTTTACTACTGCTCCTACTGGCCGGGCCGGAGGAGTCCAGCTTTACAAAAAATTGTATAGAAGACAAAAAAAAGGGTGTTGTGGAGTCAGACGGAGCTGACCATGTTTTAGGTGGGTGAGTAGAGAGGAGGCTGCTTGGCCAGTACGGAAGTGTCTAGGAGGCTAGTACGGCGGGTCGAGTGGACACTGGAGCGATAGAGCGGTTGACCGGCCGGCGTAAGGTGGCCGGGTAGTATAAAAATAACGGACGTGCTCGGAGCTCACAACAACTTCACAAGTGGACACGCAGAAAAGTTCCCTGCTTTGAATCCAGACACGCGGAGCAGTAGAGTCAAGGAAGAAGAGGGAAAAGAGACACACGTCTCAGTTGTTGAGCCTTTGTATGCCTCAGCCTAGTACTAACTTACAATACAATTTCTGAGATCAGATGAATGAAACCAGGATAGGAATTGGAGGGAACCAAGAACAACTCACAAACAATGCACAATTCATACAGTTCTTTCTCCGTCGTCGTCCCGTCGTCACTCGCCGCTTATTAGTAGCCTACCTGCAACAACAGCTTCTTCCTATGCAATACAACGTACGCATTTATCTGTATGTAGTACATACTACGCACGGGAACGGGAGAAGGGCGGTGTGTGAGGCACGCAAAAAAAAACCGTGCCTCTCAATACACGCTCCCGCCTCCCGCCACACGACGACTAGACCAACAAAACCCTAAAGTATCCACGTATTGATGATTGATGATGTAGCAGACGGTGGCGGGTTCGCTCGTTGGGAATTGGCAATTGACAAAACTCAATTTTGCAATATCCAAACCAACCCTGCTTGTTCCCTCTGCCCTCTTCTATGTTTACTACAAACGAATCCACCGCTGATTGGGAATTGGCAATTGAAAACTCAACTTTGCAATATATCCAAACAAAACTAACCAAATACCAAACCATTCATTTTAAGTAAAGTTCTTTATGATTAGCACAATGTCAGGTCACAAGTCAGAATCAAAATAGATGGTATAGTGATTAGTGATTGTGAATTAGTTCTCCTAATCCTAACTGAATCCTGACCAAAATCTGCGCAATAAATATCCGGTCGAGCCACAGAGAACGAAAGAAAAGTTAACCTTGGATACCAAAAAGGCATCAAGCATCCAATTTGATTGGAAGATTTTTCATGCATGGCTTTTTAGAACCGAAATCATATGAACGTATTATATTATACAATGATAGATTTTGCAGTCTATTTTAAACTATGTACTTATGTACTTACTATCACATTCCATTTTTGGTTTGGTTCTAAAGATGCTGTTCGGACATAGTAGGAGACTTTAGTTCGATCGCATTGATTGAGTCAACTTCACAGCTTTCTAATAAGTATAAGACCTGCTCAGCTTCCTAGATCGCGGAGATCATATCAATCACCCACCCACCACCGACGAACGACCGACCACTATTATTGACATTGACCCTAGGTAGTAAGTTAAATACATTAGAATAGGATTTCGTTTGGCTCAGGAAGGCCTAGGCTAATCCTTTCTTGTTAGTAAAACCTGCACACACCCACTCACACTTGCCACTCCATGACTTTCGGTGGTTGGTGGTGGTGTTGGTGGTGGTGTTGGTGGTGGTGGTGGCAGCAAATAGTTTGTTTCACTTTCTTCGTTACGCCTTAATTTTGTATG
>JAQFYU010000968.1:0-17386 GCA_034694905.1 Ceratophysella granulata | reverse complement strand
GGACTTTCAATGTTTACGTTGAGAGATCTGTCGATGTGATGGCTGATGATGGTCATTGGCGGTGGCGGTGTGCACTTAGAAAAATATTACTGAAATTCAATTAATGCAGACAGTTAAGTTTAACACTACACAACAGGATTGATTGGTGGAGCATGGTACTTGACTTGGCACTTCTTCACTTTGCGCTTTTAGCCAGTGAAGTCGTTTATTTTTGATTTCAGATTTTCTCACTAAAAATCTTCTCAGCGCAGTGCAATGCATAAGTACATATATAGTCAACGTAAACAGTATGTAATATTGAGTTTAGGTGAAATTGTTACTTGTGGTTTCAGAATATTGCAGCAGTTGTGGCCGGGCCAGGCCAGGCAGTGGCAGTTTTGTAACTCGTGGCTAATTTGTAATTGTTATTTGTATGTAGTTATAGTCTGTATTGATTTGTAGCTATTAACTCTCAGTTTGTTATTGTGATTTTACATGGATTTGTAAATGTACATGCTGAGACAAGTAAGGTGTGGATGGAGGGAGCCACGGAAGAGATACACACAAAGCAACTGAAGGAACATGCATGGAGTAGAGCTTTCGGGTTTGTAAACACGAGAATATCACACCAACTACCAACTCACTCCAAATAAATTGTCCTTTGATCTTCCTGCTACCCGTTCGCTCCTGCGCTGCGCTACACGACAACGATCAACGATCAGTTAACTATAGGACGACAACTGAGCGGCGCGGCGACAATTATGAGATTGAAAATTTAACATGTAATTAAAAATTCGACCCAGATAAGGCTAATTTAGGTAATTTAAATGACTATAGATTGGTTTCTGTGTTCGAAAAGCGATCTCAGTGAGTAGTGATTGTGAGTGTCGTCCGTCCGTGCTTGTTCTCACAAAAAATACATAATTCTCCCGATCGAAAATACCTACTAATTCATGGATTTGTTTTAGCTCTAAACATCTAATATTTTTTTTATACGTTGAATGTATTATACCACCTTTGTTTGTAAGCTAATCCTGTTCAAATCGAGGAATGTAATTTGATACAAATTCTGCCCGTGAAACCTTGCGAAATTTCCGGTTTTCCAGAAAGGTCGAGAGTGATTGAAAGTTGGGATGGTTTGTTCAAACTTCATAAAAATATTTTCATAATCAAACAATAAACATTAACACGAGGAATATCAAATTAGTTAAATACCTGGAAAATCCATAGAGGGTGGAAATGAAAAGGAAACGCTGAAAATTCTTGTCCTTGCTTGAAGTTCTATTGCATCTATAGTAACCTTATTTTTGCGATATTTTTTGCGTGCTGAATACACGTAAATTCAATTTTGAATTTGCGAAGTAAATCCCGCCACCATTACTTCATAAAAAACTTTTCCCCCGCCATGCTCTCCACACATATGTCCTCTCTAGTCATAATATATACAGTATTAGTACCTCTATGGGAAAATCGATTCCATTTACTTACCATCACCAAGGCTGAATTTAATTCACTTATTTGTCCAATTTAGTGGATGTTGAGCAAATATTGACCTGAAGGTATAAATTGAAATACTGCATTAAAGTCGCTTTTCAAATTCAAAAGTATTGAATAGCAGACAGATAATACGAAGCGATACGAGATACGAAGCTGTCCTTTCAACATTATGTTGCATTCTTGCAATTTTATGCAAAAGAAAAAGGATATTAGATTTACATAATGCTTCATGAAATTTTTACATCAACTACGGTTGAAGCAGAACAAAGAACTTGATTTCCAGTTTTGTGACGCATACAGAGTGATTCCTGTCTTTATAGGTTCATTGAATCTGAAGTAGACTTGTTTTGCGTACAATAGTCCTGGACTTCGGGACTCATTCCTTTGTTCCGTCTCCGATCAGCTTCTGGCGTCTGCTCAAAGCTCAAACACCCACCTTTCATGCAGGCAGATGACACATATACCGCAAGAACGAACGACTCCCTTTTCCATATTCTTCATAAACCATCCACCTGCCTCCAAGAACCCTTTCTGATTCTGACCCACATTATGTACAACGTACAACTTCATATTCGTTTATCACTAATCAATCAATCACTATTCTGGTGCAAATGATAAAACCTGATTATTTTATTGCATTATTTTTTTTGGTTTTTTTACGATGAATTTCTGATATAAGAGGAAATGTCGGGATTAATTCGAATTTAAGGCTTTTTAAAATTTATAACTTTTTTATCATTTGGTTACTGGAGTTTCTGATAAGCATTTATTTTTTAATGCTTGGTCTGTGCTTATACATATATGATTTTTCCTGCATAATTTAGCACATTGTTTAGGATTTAGTATCATTGTTTGTGTGTGCATATTTCGTACCTTCTATAGTGCATATGCATAAGCACCTTTGCTAAGTAAAATGTAATTTTCATTTTTTTTATTTTTTTTATTTTTTTTTCTAGTGCTAATTCTTTTATTTCAACTTCCACTTAATTTCTAATTCGACAAAGGGGTGCTCACAGAGCGTATAATTCGTGAATCTGACCTCGTAAACAAGGGCGGATCTATGTATGTATGGGCTAAAAGTGGCTTTAGCCCCCGTACCTTGGCCCTTGAGTTTGCACTATGTAGATAAAACAAAGAATTCTTGTTAAAACTGTCAATAGTAGATCCACTAATTTAATTTGATTGAAAACTAAATGTCATTGGAAGGTTGAGGTGCAAAATTACTGCAAATATTGAGTTCATGCATTTGTTTCTTATGCCGCTGTTAGCACTGCGGTGAGCCTAAAAGCGCGGAAGATACGTTTCCAGCAGAAATATGGCTTTAACTTATTTTGACTTTTAAATATATACATGAAATGACATAAAATCAAATCGTAGACGATTAGAATATTCAAAAACTGTTTGCTATTTTAACTAAAGTTTAAATATTCTGCAATTCTGCGAATTCTTTTGGTTCAATTTAATCGCTTCGCTTCGCCCATCATGCGAGCTCAATCGCAATGCCAAGCCGCAGCCTCGACTTTTCTTTTTTGCCGAATCGTTTCTGAACAATCCTGGATGTATAAAATGCTTCGAATATCGTTATCCGAACTCATGTCGTCTAAAATCGTAGACAATTTACACGAATTCGAGTTCCGAGTAGACAAAAATACATCTACTCGTATTGTTTGTGAAGGTCAATAAATATGGTAAAACTAAGAATGAGTTTCAAAAAATTGCTTGAATTTTACATTCATTGCGAGAAAAGCGCAAAAAAATTTCGCGCGCAAGCGCGCTAGTTTTTTTTAGATTGAATATTTTTTATGCTCAGCCCCCTCCTTGACAAATTTCTGGACTCGCGCCTGCTCGTAAATATGGTGTAAGCTAATATTGTACTACGGAAAGCTATTCCTAGCTTCCTCAGACCCATTTCCAATTTATGCAGATTGCATAATGGGCTTAAGAAGGTACCTAAGTGGAAGTGGAAGAGCTTAAAGAAAATTGGACTAATCAATATTCCGCATGACAGGATGCAAGACGAATTATCAGGAATAATGAAAAGAAGTTTGCAGTCTCTCCATTACAAAGTACAAGCCAGTCTGCGCAGAAACAGGAAAATGAAAGGTTGTGCCTAATTGCCTTATTTATGAGTCCGGTCTCGGGCTATGTGGTTGCAGGCCATCGAATTACAATAAGTATCATCGTAAGAAGAATGAAGAATTGCGTTTTAAATTGTAGCATAAAGGAGTCAACTGATACGGAGAGCGGAAATAGGCTTGTTAACATTTTCATGTTCCATACTATGTAGTTATGCAAATAGAGACGTTCGCATTGCCGGTCACAATTTTGTTGCTATTTCCAAGCTTAGGGACTCTGTTACGAGGAATACAGCTATCAGTTCGATATAACGTCGATATTCAACACTATTGACCTCATCAAATTCATTTTAAAATTTTCACTATTTAAATAATGCAAAATGTCAAAAAAAAAAATACTAAACACTGAGACCAGGATAGTAATTAACATTGAAAATCAGATAAAACTGTTGAGTTTAATGCATGCATCCAAAATCTTGATTTTTAACATTTTGATTGATGACCAAAATAAATTGCTTATGGAACGGCATGTTTCTATTTATTTTCCCGAAAAAAAAATGCGTGAATGGATCTTCAATGAATAAATATAGCGCCAATAATTATTTACTAAAGCAATTACATTAAGACTTCCTGAATCGATGACTACAGAACAATGTTTACACGAACATCCCGCGGATCTACACAGAACAGATTCAAATACGAAATACGAAGTCGGTGCGAAAACAATTGTGGCCAAAAAATGTATCATTTCAATACCTTCCCTGGGTTTGGGTTTCAATCTACTCCTTTTTTCAACGCCATAATTAGTGATGGAGATTTATATTTTGATAAACTCTATGCCCACTGCCCACCGTAAGAATTTCCCACAATTCCACTTTATTTGCCTTCGTGGAAAGTGGAAACTGGTAGCCATGTGGTTATCTGGGCCTTCGTGATTTTTGCCTCATTTTGGCAAAGAAATTAAATGGTATCTCTCTATCTTGTTTTATTCATTGGAAGTCAGTCACTTGCTTTTTAAATTTTCTTTTCAATTTTGCATAGGTAATATTGTTATTCAAATGCTTTCTTTATTGATAAGGAAATCTGCGTTCTAATCTGTCATAATTTTTTGAACTAGAACACTATGCATTTTTAGCGCATTTGTGGAGGAAAAATTATTTCTATTGTGTCAATTATTTTTTACTAAACATTAACACCAAAGCTAAAGCAATTTCTTCAATACTCAATTTAAAACCGAGTGACTATTGTGTGTAGGTATGATACATTTGACATACGACATTCGACAATGAATGTTTGGATTTTGAGTGAAAGCATTACCAATATTTCTCCACTGATTTGCGAACAATTAGATGCAAGGCATATGAGTTATGATCCATTCGCGAAAACTTTGTAAATACTGAAAACAATTCCGAGCCGTCGGAAAACTTGTCAGACTGGAATTTTCACTGTTTAGCGTGTCATTAAATAAAATTTTTATCGATATTCCTGGTTTTCGAATCAAAGGCGTGGAATGTTTTAGGTGTGGGCAGACCAGGATTCCGGGTGTTTAAAAATAACAATAACAGTCGTATCGTAAATTGTAAATGTATTCTGAATTGGATAGTAGCGTATACGTTTGACGTGATGAAGATGGATCCGGTCTTTGTCACCCAATTTCGCCTCTTCATTTTAATAGCATTTTGATGTTAGTTCTGCCCTTAAAAAGCTAAACACTTCACTTGAAGTGAAAGTCCGTGGAATCTTGAGGCGGGACATCAGCCTTGACGTTGACATGGGCCTTCTGTTTGCTTTCACTTCACTCAGAGACATATAAATCTGCTGCTTGGTGGATTGCATTTAATTTCTTCATAGGTTCAGGTTAATCCCGAGAAATACGAAACAGAAAATACACTGCGACGAACAATTTTGCCCCTTTGCATCTGCAGACGGATACGCGGAGAAACCGAATTCGGAAATTGACATTGTACGATAATATTTTGGATGCTCTAGAATCGCATTCGGTATGAGCCGATAATTTTGCCGGAATTTAAAACAGGACGCTTTAGTTTTTGGTATTCGAGTCGAAATTGAATTGAAACTATTAAGAAGACTTTTTTCTTTTTGAGTTTCGCTGCTCTTTTCTCACCATATTGTCAAGAAATGGCCTTAATAGTATCTAATCTTCTACGTATGAAGTGGTTGGGTTTCGCCATGATTGAATTGGGATTAAAATGGAAGACTGTTGCTCTTACTAACTGGAAAACTCGAGGCTTCGAGTGAGTGTATGTTTACATAGAACGAGACGAAGCTATTTTTGGTAGGAAGTTGGAACAACGACGGGTACGTAGCTTGAGTGAATTGACTGATGAGTTCATAAATCAAGGATGGGTCAGTGCTTTTAAATGGGACTCATCTATTTTATTTTCTGACATCTTCCTCGCCCAGTCCATTCAATCCCTGTCTTCAAGTCCTGACATTTAACCACTTCCCCATACTTTCACGATCCGATGAACGAACACGGCCACAAAGTACGTAGGTATCTTCTTTTTACTAAGAAATCCCATTTTCTTGATTGGTAGGTATATAAACCCCGGGACCTACCTGTAAACTAGTCAGTGTTGTCTTGTCCAGTAAACTTGAAAAATACTTAAATCGCCTTGTTAGATTTATACTCACTTTCTCCACTTTCTCTCTCATACAGAATTTCAATTGTACTTCGCTGAAAACTTCTCCAACTTTAAAGGTACGAAAATTAATTTAATGTATTCAATTTTCCTTTTTATTCAATGCACTCAATTGGTTTATGGTGTTTAACCGAAGTGGGCTAAAATCTTCGAGGGGTGCTTCAAAAGTCTTGACATTTGAGAATAAAAGGATATTCTTTTACAATGTTGATATTATCTCCATCTTGCTCAGTGTCTTGTTGAAAATCAAGAGCTTATCAAAATATATCATGATATTGCTGAAATTATGGGAGGCGGAAAAAAAAGCTAACTTTTCGTACAGATAATAAAGCTAAAATACGTTTTCACTAGCTTTTGAAATACAATTCATACGACTTGAGGAGATATATACGTATTTCGTGTCAGAGAAGTTATTAAAAACAGGTTTTTGAAATCAGGGATATGCCGAGGATCTTAATTATAATTAATTTGAAATAAGCAAATTCGTATGGAAAATAAGAAATAATATATTGTACTATGCCAACCAAAGCAAAATGAACGCTTGGTTTTGAAATTAAATTATTGAAATAATTTATTAATTTTTGAGAGTAGAATTTGAGGTAGTTCTCAATAACTGAAACGTTCTTGTCAAAAACAGATGCGTTCCTTCCTTATCTTCACCGTCATCACCATGGCTTTCCTCGCAACATTATTCAGCGTTGATGCTCAGGTGAATTTCTCTCCAAGCTGGGGAAAGCGAGCGAAAGCTCTTGGATTGCAACGGTCCGAATCACCGGATTTTACCAGTTCCGCCGCTTCTGGTCCTGATGGATGCAAAATACCACTGGAAAGCATTCTACGAATCCAGAAGATGATTCAGGTAAATATGCCCAGATACGCCTAAACATGGAACAAGTAAACGCCTTAATTGCTCTACTTTGAATGAACAGGTCGAGTCGCAGAAATTGGTGAGGTGTGAAAGTCTTCTCAATTCGGACACGAGGAAATGATTACATGGAATCCGAAAGTGCAAATCTGTACATACTCTTCAATGTACTATGAATAATTTGTGTACGCAGAATGGAATTCCATAGGATACGTAGTTAAGCTTCTTGTTCCGAGCTAATGCAAAATGTTAAAAGCTAATTGATGACGGCAGGCTTAGAATCTGAGGCAGCTTTAGTAACATGACAGCATTTCTATGACACGCTTGTAATTATTATGGACTAGTGGTTCAATATAATTTACCAAGTTCACCAAAATATTAATCCATTAAAAAATAAAATAAAAATATATAGTGCAATCTCAAATTCCACGAACTCGGATCTACAATTTCAATTACCACCAATTTCGATGCATTATGTCTTATGTCTGATGTTGCTGTTGGAGTTGACGCTAAGCTAGTGTCGCAATTCAATGAAGATACATAATTTTATTACATTCCAATAAGTTTGTGAGCCTTAAGTTTCTAACTCATTTTTTGTACCAAATCAAGGTGCTTGCTGAGGAGATCCCGTCTAGTCGCTAATACAAAAAGCTACTTAAGCTTTCACAACAAAGAAATAGAATTAGTTTACGAAGAAATGGAATGGCCTTCTTCAGTTGTGGAAACTTAAGCTTATTAGTTAGGATTAGTGTTACTTGATTTCATCTTCTTATAAAGCTGGGATGCAGTTTGAGGAAGCGCAGACGTAGACGCAGATGCAGACGCAGACGCAGATGGTTGCTCAACGTTCTTAGCCTTGGACTCCTTGGAGCGTTTGGATGGCAAGAATACTTTTTCGTCGGCCGTAGCCGGCTCAACTTTCTTTTTCCCAGAATTCTTACGACCCGACTTAGGCTTCCCACCAGCATCAGCAACCGATCCGGGTTCCTGTGGAGGAAGCCACGCCTTCTTCTTGCGAGGTCTTTTCAAAGAGAGTAGATATTCATCCATCAGTTTCTGCTTCCGCACACGAGCGAGCTCTTCGCCAGCCTCATATTCAATCATTTCCATATGTAAAGCTTTGTTCTGTTGCAATTCCTTGCGATCTTGTTCAGCCCATCGGAGCTCTGCCTCCTTGTTCTTTTGATACTCATCTTCCGCCTTCTGGCGTTCTTCCTCAACCTTTCGTCGTTCATCCGCATTTTGAAGAAGTTCTTCATCAGCCTTTCGACGAGCTTCCATGAACTTTGCTCGTACTTCATCGTCGTCCTTTTGAAGTTGTTCTTGGAGTCCATGATCGAACGTGCTGTTCAACATGAGACCCATCACAGAGGCTCGTCCTCCCAAAGCATTTTTGATATTCGCTTCTTTTTCCAACATTTCGTCCATCTTCAAATACTGTAGAGTAAAAATATACAACGTGGATTAGCTTATAGTCATCGGTGGACAAGTTTCAAATTATTTTGATGAAATTACAAACTATTCCTAGTTGTATACTCTTGGATTTAGAAAGAATATTGGCATTGACAATTTAAACACGTTGATTTGAAGTGTTACTTGCGATACTGGAGATAACTCGAGAACGGATTTCGGTTAGTGAATTTGTCAATAACTTGGATCAAACTTGTCGTTTTGTCTTTGTTTTTTATTAGAATTTAAAAAAAGTATTACCTGACGAATTCGTTCCAAATCAATTCCAGCTCGCCGAAGCTTTTCCCAACCGAAATGCTTGTTACACTTCTTCTTTTTGATGCGACAAAAGTTTGTACCAACGTCATAGATATCCTCAACCAGAGGACAGCCACAAATCTGCAATTAAAATTTTCCAAGTTTCAGCATCACGAAGGCAATATTACAGTGTTTTGTTTTCGTGACTGTTTGAACTGTGAAGAATTTACTTACCTCCTTCTCTCCAACTTTTGCTTCCTTCGAATGTTCAACGCACAGAACTTTGAGACGTTTGCAATAGAGATTCGTAGCCGGATGAAATGAGTCACAGAAAAGCTGCGGCCCTTCCATCATTGTCTTTTGAGTCGAGCCAAAAGTCGTCTGACTTTCACTCTGAAATAATGTTAGGATTCAATATTGACCGAATTGGCTGATACAAACTATGTATGATGATACTACCATCAAATTAACGCCAGTTTTACCTTATTAAAGCATTTCTCCATATGTTTCAAGCAAGTCTTAGCAGCAATCTCAATTCCACAAGTCACACAATACATTGTACCTTCCTCTTCGTGCTCTTCAACACAAGTGTCCGGACTAATTTCCAATGTTTGAACATATCCAATGTGTTTCTCCAAAGCCTGGGATAAACAAAGAGATCGTAGATCATGAGTTTTATAATTTCAGTTCGTCAACGTCAAACATCTATTTCCACAAACCTCGCGCTCGATCAGTAATTTCTTGGACTCTTCCATTGCCTTTCGGTACATCTGATGAGCTTCATCCAAGTCCTTGTTGTTACGTTCTTGAGCAATACACGGAGTATAAAGCCAAGCTTGAAGGCGTGCCGGTAAAACCTGAAACGTTTGGAAAGAGGCGGAATATTTGGAATTCGCATATAACGTATGAATAATATACTAATTAAAGAAGAACTTACCCCGTAGATTCGGGCATGGGCGAGACTAATGCCACAAGCATCGGAACAGTATTTGGATTCTGGACGAGCCGCCTTGGTGCATCTAACTCCTCGACATTGCACAGGCCCATCCTTGACCTTTGGTGAGGGAACTCTTGGCGCGGTCACCTTTACACTTTCATGGCCCTGTTCTGGCTTAGCCTTCCGCTTGTAGGCACGCTTTGGCTTGGAAGGCACGGTCGTCTTTGAAACGGCCTTCCGTGGTTTCTTTTTTAAAATTAATATGAAGGATAAAATAAACACAGTTGAGAGTGAAATTATCTACCCCAAGGTGGAAGATATTACAGGGTTGAAGCTAGTTACCTTGGCCTTGGATTTAATATCGGTCCCTGTACGCTTTGTGTAAGTGCGCTTCTTGGTCACAATTACGGCTGCCGGTTTCCAAATCTCAGAATCATGACCCGAATCGGTTTGACATGAAGCATCCGAATAAGATGAAGTTTGATGAAATTTTGCAGCTGCCGGAGCCGATTTCTGCAAAAACAAAGGGGGAATAGTTAAGGTGAACGTGAAGCTTGTGCAAGATAAATATTTACACATCAACTAACGCACATCATAAGTGCAAATACGTCGAAGACATGTCTTGCGTTTTCCTTTTCCTTTAGGATTCTGTGCGCAGTTGGCACAGCTCATGCAGTCCTTGGTGAGAAAGCACCCAGCACAAGCACAGTGCTTAGAATCTAGTCAGCAAAGTAGTGGTTACGTTTAAAATAAACAAATGTCAAATTGAACCGAAAAAGTATATTTTTGATTAAATACCTTTTCTACCCCCTTTCGTCGGAGTCTTCTTCTCGGCACGGTCCGACTTGGAGGTACCACCAACTTTTGAAGGAGACTTTGAACTTTTGTCCTTGGATCCCTTGGATTTCTTATAAATGATTTTCAAGCTTTTATCTGCTTCTCTGCATGGTGGGCAGAAGTAGTGCTTGATAGTCTTGGCTAGATTTTCATTAATGTTGATGCAATCACCATGGAACCAATCCTCGCAATGGTCACAAGCCCTGGAATCAAGAGAGGCGAACACGTGAGAAGCTACTGAGTACTGAGTCATTGAAATGTCTCTTGGATATTAGGCTTACACCATAAAGCGTGTAGAATCCGAGGACCGACAAATACAGTAGAGCTGGTCATTTTGCCGCAGCAATGAAGTAATTTTAGAACGTCTTTCAGGCAGATCAAACTGATGGACAATGTCTCGCCGCTGTAAAGTACAATCAGATACATTGTAAATCTACAAAATCATGTAGTATCATCACAAAGTGTAATTGGAAGATGAGATTTTACCGCTGCTTCACTGAGTAGTGCCATGACTGGACACTCTCAGAACTTTTCACTTCTCCTCTCTGAGCTACTGTAGTAGAGGAATGATGCCACGAAACACTTGATGTGTACTATCTGTAAAACAATTCCAAAAGAAAGTCGTTAGCAGTTAATTGTAGACAAAGTGTTATTGAGTTAATGGGCATTTCATTTTCCGGCTTTTAGAGGAAAAGAAGGTCAATTGACTCTCGAGGTCCATTTCGTGAAATCCAGAGGAGGTTTTGGGAATAATCCGAGTAATAACAATCATCATAATTCTGATGATTGGCGAGTAACCTCATTCATTTGTGGAGATGAGGTCGTTCTGTGCCAAATCCAAATAGAGACGCTTAGTCCAAATTCAGACCGTCGCGTCGTTCAGGGAAAGCCATAAAGAATATAGGACTCCCGGCATGGACTCAATGAGCGGATTGCGTGAAGATTAAGAATTTTCCCAAGGTCCTTGTAAAGAGGTGCTCCTGGCCTTAAAATTCTAAAACCTCTTTAAGTTTCAGGCTGCAACATACAGATATGTATGCAAGCTCTTATGCACTCACTTAGCATTAGGAAGAAAGAAGAAATATTGCCCGATAAATGATAGCGGACAGTTCAATACTGCCATTGTACAGTACATTAAATATTACATGAAATCGGAGTCGCAAAATTACAAAATTTATGGCACGTTACAGTATGTAAGTATGTGATTTCACACGGTTCGCGCAATTTATGACATCAAGCGTAACTTTGCACAAATTCAACATTGCAAAATGTCTTCAATTTTCAACATACACTCGTACACGTTAATTTGACCAAGTTGAAAATTTCATTTTCGATTAAGGTTTCGGGTTGCGTACTAAACAGCTATGCAGGCAGACAACTTGATAACATCTGTTATGGAATGTGTGATTAAACGTCCCATAAAATCTGTCATTCCTAAAGATGCAATTAAATCTGCAATGAAATGTCCAAGCATCGGCTCAATTAAGCTACTGCAAGCATATAAAAAAGAAAATCTAGCTATAAAACTTGGAATATAAACCACTCTATTCGCTAGCGATAACGATAGTAATAAATTCACCGTGAAATACTTCGGCCAACGTATTTCCAATACAATAGCACAGCTCTCAACCGTGTGCTATAAGTTAACGTAGAATCCGAAAAAAAGTCTATTCTCTCAAGCTGCAGAAGTAAATCAATAGTAAAATTATGCTTCAGAAGCACTACACAAGAAGCTTCCGGTTCCAATCAATCCACCTCAACTCCCGACTACCTCCACATATTTTAGAGCCTAAAGACCGACACTCTCCAAGGACTCCCGCATGAATGAATTGAGAATCAAATGAATTCTTTTGTAGTACGAGTCAAAAACTGTCGTAGGAAACCAAACACCAAGCCCTTGCCAACATAGCCAAATTCACGCCTTTACCTAACAATTGCCAGCTAAAATCTCCTGTTCCTTCTAAGATTACGACATGGACATATCCACAAAGTGGGTACACAATGATTCGACCTTCTTCCTTCCACGGTCATATCATATTTGCTTTTCCCATCGACCAACCGCCACAACAACCGTCAAAAGCCCTTGCACAAGGATCGAGTAATGGATAGCTTCAAACCTCCATCATCTGTACTAAATAAAGTGAAAAATTGTTACGTGTACGATACGAACAACGATCCTATCGAAATGTTGCATTCGGAATACGATCTACTTTCCAACTTCCAGCCTCGTTTCCTGTAGAAACAGAGTCCGAGCTCCCAACGTCTTCCTCATGACCACTGTACTATTCCACGTAATGGAGTCCAGAAGAGATTATTCATTCCTAGTCACGTTATCCCATTATTAGCCTGCCTAAAAGCTCTTCAGGTCCTACAAGATCACGAGAGAAAGGGGCAGTTCGACCAAGGAATGGAGGTCATGCTGACGTCCTACTCCATGGTCTCGGAACTACGAAAGAATAGAAATCCGAACAAATGTTGTTCATTCAAGGGGAGCAGGCTAAGAGTTCAGTAGGTGAAATTTTAAAGGGAAATTGAGGCCGATGGGGAGAAGTAGTTGGTCATTCGACCTACGCCACGAACCCCGCCGACTCCAAAGTAAGTAAGTGGAGATCTGGAGATGTGATGGTCACATTTGTTTTGAGAGAAAGTGGGTCATCTTGCTCACCGAATTATGACTAAGCGGTAATAGAGCAGCATATGGAATGGAGTTCCTTTGCATGTGCGGTCCATGGCATGGTCCATGACATGAACTATTTTACCGGTTCAGCCCATGATCCAGTTTCCTTTCCCTTTATTTCTATTCTTCCACGAAGAGGGCGAGTGGCTGGGCTGGGTTTTCTTTCTTCCCTTTCACTCCGCTCTATCTCTCATTGAGTGGCCAGACTTCACCTTCAACACCACGCGCTCTTCTCTTCTCCACAAACCAACAGCCCTTAACTCAGGTCATCCCGAAGAGAAGATCTTCAGTGAGTCAGTGAACACTCGTCTCTCAGGACGAGGATGGGTGGTGGGAAGAAAGACAAGGACACAGGCAGGAAAAGTGTGACGGAAATTAAGTACGATACGGGTGGACGGAAAAGTAGGATTCCAGCTGCATATCCAGTCACTATGGTAACTTTACGCTTATTACAAAATTCATATATTTAAAAATCAAAGTTTCATAGGCTTGAGCCCACTGTCACCTTTAAAAGCGCTTTAATGTCATATGCAAAACATAGAAAATATCTTCTTAGGAATTAAAATACTAATGAAGCACTAGGAATGATAACTAGGCTTGGCTGAAGTACCGTCGTGTTGTAATTGTAAACTCGATTGCGGAAACCCAGAAGAAATTAATTTTAAAGGTAATTGGCATTTAACAAAAATAGTTAGATCCGATGTTCGAGTTCTATAAATATTCAGCGTGTTAGCACAATATTAAACTTTTGAATTCAGGGTAAATGATATGGGTAAATGAATGCCTGAGTGCTTCGTCAAATATAGTGTGACAGTCAAGTCTTTTGCTTTCCAATAGAAAAATGATCCCGTCACATATACTTCTCTTTTATTATGTTCTCTTTCTCTTCCCTCCTTCAACCTTCCCTTTCCACTTCTATTTCACCCCTTTTCACTTTCATATTCTCCATTTTCGAATTTGTAACAACAGTCAACATTGGTATAGATTCGTGGGTACATACAGACAACAGAGACAAATTATGATTATACCGGTTAATTGCACGGATACAATATTGACAACAAAGTAAATCAACAGGAAGACTAAACACCTTAAACTAAAATGAAAAATATTGTGTCTGTTTTTTCAGTTGGTCGATTTGCAAATCTACGTGGTACCCAGAGATAAGTGGGTTTTGTCAAGAAGGCTTTACAGACATAACATTGTGGAGGAGGGGATTTCTCTTGGATTTGTCAGGTACTTAATTAATCCCAATTTTACAAATTTTTTTTGTCAGCTACTGATGAACTCACTCACAGTGAACAGTTGACAGTAGTGTAGTACATACGTGATATCCAGTATACACGTAAGTACCACCGACTACTGTCAACTGTCAACTGCTCGTATATGTTGTACTGTATGTAATACGAGTAGTAACGCTTACCTTGTGAGAATTCTTAGCTCAATTCAAAATTCAAATAATTCCAACCTTTGACGCTTGACACGGACAACTGACAACTGATCTGATGAATGACTTTTCAACCTTTCTGTTTCCAGAGTTCTTCCTCAATTGACTGTTCACAATTTGCGACGTGAATTGGCTATTCAGCTAGGCACGGATCTCTTGCCGCGTGACTTTATCTTTGTCAGGAGTGTTGGGAATATTTTTGTTCAGGTGAGTGAGCCGCGTGATACTATTTTTGCTTCAAGACTCAATTTTTGACTTTCGCGGTTCTCGCGCTGCCACGGAGATAACTCAAATTCCCTTCAACGCTCTTCTATGCTATCAGGATTCTGCACAAGCCAGCTGATAATGGCAGAGAAAAAATTTCTTTTGCCAATTACACATACGAGTAACGAACGAATGCTTGACAGAACAATTGTGAATTCATTTTGCACGTATTGCCATAGGCCATTGTGCAATACACTATAAATTGCAAATATATAAAACATTTAAAATTAACAGTTGTTTACAAGTTGGAAACCTTTGACTTTATCATTAGAAAGAAATTCATCATTTTACTAGAAATAAAATGTTGCGTTTTGCGTTAGGTTAGACTAGGGAATTATGCTTTAAAACTAGCAACGCTACTATTGTTCTAACACCATTAGCATTTTTTAACTAATGAAAATATACATGTATATCTTAATTGTTTTTGAATTTTCTGTTCCAATTTCTACAGCTCGTTAATAACATATCTAATCTGGTCGCATAATCTTTATGTCGCCAAATTTACATAAATCCCTTTGCCGAGTTCTTACCCCAGCGCGCAGCACTGTTTTTTGTCAGACGAAAGTCGATTTTACCAAAATATGAAGTAAGTATCCGAATTTGGCAAATCTGTTAGTTTCGAACAGAAAAAAATTAAGACACGGATTCCAATTTCAAATCCGTACTGCGCTGGAGTGACATAATTCCTAAGATGTCGATATCAATTTGTTTGAACTTATTATGATGACTTTCTAATTATTTCAACAGTTGAAACCTAAGCAGGAGATTGAACTGAAAGTGAAGAATTTCATTCCGCCATTTTCAAGTGACCCGGAAATATTCATACTGGAAGTGTTACCGCAAGATGATCCTCGAATGATGAGTCCGTTACCGCTACTGTTACGTGAGGAAACACCGCCGCATATATGTCACGACCTCTGTCATCACAACAGGGCCCGTCAACGTAAGTTTGTCTAATTTCTCGGACTTTGCTTAGTGGAAGTACCCAGCTGTTCATGGTTCTACATACTACGTAGCGTAATCAACAGAAGTGTTTATTTCGTGAAAATTAGAGCAAATTGAATTAGTCGCATGACATTGACATCCACTCTATGTATTCTAACACAGTAGCCCAACTCTTAGCAAATACTACAGGAAGATCGAATCGTCCTCAAAAACAAACTGACAGGGCCACCCTGGGTACACTATTCATACGCAGTAGCAACGTTGTATACGAGTTAAGTGCAAAAGCATATTACTATAATTCCGCGATAAGATCAGAAAAATAGGTCAGGTCGTCTCATTTCAAATCCTGAAGGAAATCCACTTCAACTACTCACCAAAAGTAGGCACTAAGCATTATTTGAATCTACAAAGAAGCAGAATTGGAACGTTCTTCCGAGATTTTGGCAAGGCAAAAAGCAATACAATATATCAAACTACGCTCAAGTAGGCAGCTCGAAGAAATCCAAGGCCTTTACACAGTAGTCATATCGAAAGCTGAAGGACTTTATGATTTCCAACCATGGAAATCCACTTCATGAAGCATTAAAGAACCTGAACTGGAGTTTTAATGACCAGGGAGAAATCACGCCATATTCCTATTCACGAGAGATTAGTTGTGGGATAAGAAAGCTAAGACGGTGGTCGAGAACTGCCATGCGTGTCCAAGAAAACCCTTTGGAACTCAGCATCAGTACCTCCTTCCTCAGCGAGGTCATCCAGTCTTTTGTCTGGGCCGGTCTTGAGCTTTCTCCAGCACTGGATCCCATTTGCGTTTCAACTCCCTCCTGTGATTTCTTCATTTTGGAACAACTCAAAACTTGTGTATTTCCAGTGTTTCATAAAGTCTGAATTCGTTTCTCAACTTGGTTACTCAACTAATTACTCGACTGATTTCATTCAAAATCATGAATATCACAATCATAATTCCTGCCATGCAGCAGCCGGCATCTCGGAAGGATAGCTCACCCCAACCAACTAACACACCCTTTCCGCCAATTAGCCTAAGTCCGTCTCCTACTCCGGTCTACTCCATGACCAACTCAGTGGCTTCAAATTACAATCATAGTGGTGCAAACAGTACAGTGGGACAACTTTGTTCCGCCTGTCAATCGTCTCTGACTCATCTAACGAGCGAAACGGACCTAGAGACGGCACAATTAGCCCAGGATTACGAACTTCAGGCTTACGAGCAGCAAGCATTCGATCAGCAGGCGGTTGCTCGGCAAGTTTTCGAGCAGAAAGTTTACGAGCAACAAGCTTACGAACACCAAGCTTACGAGAAACAGACTCGTGAGAAAAATGTCTACGATCAGGAAACGCTCGATGAACAGACAGTCGCTCGACAAATCCTTGAACAGCAGGAATATGAACAGAAGACTTACGATCAGCAAGCATTTGACGAGCAAGCTGTGGCTCGTCAAACCTTCGAGCAGAAAATATTTGAGCAACAGGCTTAC
>JAQFYU010000967.1:0-17395 GCA_034694905.1 Ceratophysella granulata | reverse complement strand
GAGTTGCTACAATTTTCCCAACACAATTCCTTATGCACGTTTAACACTGCGCCCAAACCTGGACAAGCCCCTTAAAACATAAATATATAAATAATAAATGTTGCATTAACGCAAATTCAATAAACAACATTTTCAAATGCATTGCTGGTATGCATGGTAGCAGAGTTTTGGAAGGCCGTTCTGTGTATTGCTTATTGATCGGTGTGCCGTGTGAATTGGTGACTTTTACTTTCTCGCTGCTTCATCCTTTCCTTTTCTTTTTTCATTCTATTCCAGGGTCAGTTGACTGTGGAGCTCTCAGTTCAGTATCTCTCCGTCCTCTCTCGCGTCCACACGCATTTTATCTTCTTGTCCACTCTTTGTGGACCCTTCCTTTTTCGGTTTCTCTGACTGGAGCTATTCCTTCACCTGACCTTGACACGCAGCTGATTGTTGTGTCAGAGTTGCTCATACTCAGACTACTCTCCCATCACAATGGCTGACGAGAATCGGGACATTATTCTGGCCGACTTCCAGGTAAGGCACACATTCGGTATTCTCCATGCTTCCTGCCCGCCATTCATTCGGCTCGGTCATCTTCGTCTTTTCTTTGTCTTGTCTTGGTGGGACTTCTTGTTTGAGTAGAGTCAACAGTCGACTCTCACTACATCAGCTGACAGTGAGTGGTAGGGACGGCGTATGTATGTGCATACTTCCGCACGCATACAGCTGACAGCAGCAGCATAATGATATGACGCGGTAGGTTGCTGTTGAACCACAATAACAACATAACAGGTGACAGGGGATGTTTGTTTCATGCCTACTACTACCCTACAGCCTATTGTATGCTACGCTACATTACACACTCAACTCCAAAATTAGCAGCATACAGTCGCACGTCGCACGTGAGAAGAGACAACGCTCCGCTTCTGCTGCTGTCAGCTGTGTTTGCACTTCTTAGGAAATACTCTGCGGATGACAGTCTAATCTAAGATTAGGGATTTAGATTTAACTTGAATTCCTGATTTGTTGTTTTTTCTTTTTTGATTATATCCAAGTTGATTTTTTTACTTTACTTTGACTTCTATACTTATACTATTCTGTTTTCAGATTTCAAAATTAAAAGCCAATTATTGTTTTTCCCTTTAAATATTGTTCAATTTAGTTCATTTAAAATTATATTTCTATTTTTAGTACGATTACACCTTCACGTACGATTGAGATTGAGTACGTATTTAGTACAATTTAATGTTAAGTAGTACATATTTCACACAAGTTAACTTTTTTGACACAATTTTGATATTTCGATATAATATTGGCGATTGCGGACTGAGTGTCCTTGAGAATTTGACGAATTGATACGCACTTTATTTCCATTTTGTTATTTTTTATCACGTGATTTTCTGTTTCGACCTTTGATTTAATTTTTAACTTTTGAAATATGCTTCCATTTTTAGATTTTAAAGTCATGTGTAAGATCGTTGTCGGTCTTCTCGATTTGCTAGCATCATAGATTCTTGTTTCTTGACTTCAAATCATGATTCAGAAAATAATTTTTTAAGTTGAAATCCAATAGTTAATCGCATAGGGAAAATCTCGTTAGGCATAGTAAGAGATGCCTGGAAGCATGACCAGCATAAGCTTCATGAAATGAACTTCAAATATTATAAAGCGGCTACGACATTAACCCAATAAACTATGGATGTTGATGATGTTGATTTAATGCTTTCGTTCCGATTTTAACTTCGTGTCGGGGTATCTTTGACATCAGCCATCAACCGAAAATTAAAATTAGCATATCTTGTGTTGTGTTTTCGCTTTTATGTTTTAGCCAATAGGGAAGTCATTCAGTCGAGTCACGAGTAAACCGAGACCGATACAATAGTAAAGACTTGTATCGCATATCGCCTTGTTAGAATTACTTAATGTATATCTGTAGTTTCGATTGTTTGAGTGTGGTGTGAGTTTAAGAGATAGAGTGTGAGTGAGTAGTGATTCGTTCTTCTTCTTTTGTGAATTTACTCAAGCTCGCGTTGAAGTTGGTCAAGGTCAGACATTGACATAACATATCTAATATGTATGTTACGTATATATGTATATGGTGGTGAAGCGCGATGAAGGTAAAAACCATACCACTGTTGACGACTGTTGACTAATATCAGAGCACTAGATATGATAACCACATCAATTATGTGGCGTAGGATGTAGAAACCGCACACTACGTATGGATAGCCAATCATGGACACATTTCGTAATTCATATTTTGGAAGTAAAAGCTAGGTCCATAAAAGAAGTCAAACACGCTACTGTGTACTAAAAATTAACAAGCATACCTAATACAATTAAAGCATATTTTGTGTTGCCGCTTGCCGCCTACTATAGATATTCAATTTCAACGTCTTGGTGTGTTTCCAGGCCTGTACGGGAATCGAAGATGTTGAAGTGGCTGTAGAACACTTGCAGCAAGCAAATTGGAACTTGTTAGATGCTATTAATCGTGTGCTTCCGCTCTCTACGCAGCAGCTTCCTTCTGAACGAGTGGAGACGATCTTTCCACCCAACCCAGCTATGAACGAAAGCGTAATTTGCAAGACTATCAATATAATATAAAACTGCATTTACCAATTGACTGAACGCTAATTTGAATAACCTATCAAATTTTAAAATTCCCTACAGGATTCCGTAAACAGTGTGATTCCACAGAATAATTTCACGGAACGCGAGGAGGAGATGGCCAATTCGACAGAGGAGAATCAATCCAATACTCCTCACCCCAGTTCCGATGAGGGACAGATGTCCCAGGTAGAACAAAATTGACTTATATTCTACTTTCTTTTTCTCGCTCTAATATTCCAAGAAATATTGAGAATTTAGACTATTACATCACGGAAATGTGCTTAACTTATAGAATAATTTGGCTCGTTCGGAGACATCTGGTTCTACTTCCGAAATGGAAGACCTTGATCTCACTGAATCGTATGCGGACGAAGAGGACTACTTTGCTCCGGACCCACCCAACGTTCGTCGTCACCATCAACAGCGCTATCTCAGTACGTTCACCTAGTTCTACATACTCAGAAATTAATTTTGACTATGTTAGCGTATTTGTAATGTAAATCCTATGCTTCTTCTTCAAAACAGTTTCAGATAATACTCCTGACGAAACTGCAGGAACAATGCAACTCTTGGAAAACTTTGCTCTGCGATACGGCAATAACCATCCAAACTTTGTCGTTGATGGTTTGGATGCTGCGATTCGGGAGGCTACGGTTGGTCGAGCACGAGACGTAAGTGGATATCTACGCCCTTGGCATTTCTACTTGAGTTCTTGAATATTATTCCTGAATTGGTAACTGTTACTTTCACTTTCAGCGCAAGTTGTTGGCAATCTATATTCATCACGATGAGTCTGTTCAAGCAAATATATTTTGTCAACAAGTCCTCTGTTCTGAAGCAATTGGGAACATGTTGCGAACTCACTTTGTTATTTGGGGATGGGACGTCACTCATGAGAGTAATCGTCAGCAGTAAGTCAAATTCGTTAACCGATCTGATTCCGACAATTAACTTCTTCATTGCTCGTTCATTTCTTTCTCTAGTCTGATAGCCTCAGTTGGTCGTTCTTTCGGCACCTCTGCCATGTCAACAATTCGCTCCATTGATCGAGAAACCTACCCCGTTATTATGTTGGGAAACCGAAGCCGGGGAACGATGGAGATTACAACCTTGATTCCAGGTATTTACTACAGACACACCAAGTGTTCCATTTCTCACTCTTCTTAGTTTATTAGTGATGCCGTGGATTTGTCTGTATCGTTGATTTATGAGTTTGAAAAATCGTTTTGCAATTGAAACGGAGACTAACTAAGTACGAACTTCTATTCCTGTTTGAAGGAGCTATCGCTGAGGATGAGATGATGGCTTCTCTTCTTGGCGCAGTTGAACTCTTTACCATTCAGCAAGCTGTCGATATCCGGGAGGAAGCCGAGCGCGAAGCTCGGGAACGAGTTATTCGAGAACAAAATGAAGCGTATGATGAGTCCTTGCGTTTGGACAAAGCAAAGGATGCAGCTAAGTTGGCTGTCGAGGCTCAAAAGAAACGGGACGAAGATGAGAAAGTGGCTGAAGGGGCTCGTATTGCTGTAAGTACAGCTGGTTCCTTTTCTGTTAGAGCTATGCAAAATCATGCAGGAGTATTGTACAATGTAGCGAATCGACTTTTGAAGGCTCGGAAAGGGAGAATATGAATTCAGCATATATTTGATAGCTATATTTCGGAATATTAATTTACGTAGGCCCAGCGTCAGAAGGTTTTTGAGTCTTTGCCTCCGGAACCTGCCAAGGAAAGCACGGATCCTATTTGCACACTCCGTTGTCGTTTACCTGATGGTCGGGTTGTCTCTCGCCGCTTCCTTCAGTCCTCCACTTTGGGGAATCTCTTCAGTTTTCTTTACACGGAGGGTTATTCTATCGAAGACTTCAAGGTCCTCTTTTCCTATCCAAAGAAAGACGTAAGTTACTTGTTATACTTCTCATATTCGACCGAAGTCAATCAAAGTACTGTGTGTAGTTCTAAATCCTAACCTAACGGTATTTTTTCGTCGTGCCGTCGTCCACGTTTCTCTTAAAACAGAAAAATGCGTCAATTGTTTCTTCATGTCTTTAGAAAACATCAGTTTTGGAATAAGATAACCTTGTAATGATTCAAGGATAACCGATTAAAGTAGCTTGTGTGCGAACTATTTTCAGATTTTGGAACCTGATGAGAGATATTTACTTTTAAAAACAAATAAATTGTAGAAAATATCAAAGCGTTGACTTGAAGATATTTCTCTCGTATTTCCGAATTCGAGTATCGGCTGTAGTATTTTTTAAAAGCGGACGATTATCATACCCATTTCATTTTCATACTTGTAAGTTAAAATATGTAACAAAATAAATCCCAATCGAGTCTGTATATTCTTGCAGTTGACGTCAGTTGACGAGTACGAAGAGGGCCGGGCCCTTGGGACTGTTTTTGCTGCTCAAGATACCATTATTTTGGAGGCACGTTAAAACAGTTCAACTCCGAGCTGCTCAAGTCAAAACCACTACTCCAAAGACTCATCTCATTTGAAACGCCTACAGACGACTCATATTCAAATATTGTTGTAACTGATCAAAATCCTTAGTATCTCAATTAAGACGGGTGTTTGTACTTAAGAAATTAATGCTCCCGAAGCAAGCTAAATTATATTTTGCAATGAAACTATTTATATTTGAAATGCGGCGGGTCTGTCTGCATATAAGAATTGCAACATTTTGAATAAAACGAGTCTCCAAAAAATACTTTACGTTCTACGTTGTGGATGGTAAAAGTGGTTTGATTTCTACATTGCACCAACAGATGACATGCTAATTGCTAATCAGTAACTGAGATTTTATTGAGAATTCAAACAAGATTGACGCTGGATTGGACATTGGAACTTGAATACAAATACAAGGTACTGCATCACATGCAGGATAAAATGGAAAAAGGATATATCCGGTTGATAGAAAATATTATGGCTTATAAATCAGCGAACCCCTCGAATCGATAATTCAATCATTTGATTTGATCATATTAGTTACCAAATAGCTAGAAAGGTATTTGATAGTTACATAAGTTCTTATTAGATTTGGTTCTATCGACAACAACGTCCGAATAGGGTTACATATTAAATTCTTGGGTTAGTTAGCCAATTTACTTTTTTGTAAACCGTTCTATTTTGGGGCCAGTCTGATAAATAAATATGTAAACCAGTGAAAGGGGCCAGCGGGAGGATTCCAGTAGATATTGGCAACTTTTTCAGACCTTTAGAGTCCCAGATTGGCAAAAATCTGTGTTGCCTGGAATTTCCGAAATGGCAAAAAATTTTCTTATCGTATTTATTGTAATCCAAATTGGCAAAAAATGAAAACATTGATACCATGAAATCATGCAGAGATGTATAAAAAATTAATTAGCGGCTTTCGAACAATCGACCGAACACGACACGGCTCGCTGCTGAGCAATAACTAAAACTGATATATAAATAGTTTTGATTTTTTGATGTGTTTTGTCTGTTTTCTATGTACTTCCTTCTGCCTTCTTCTTTCAACGTTGCGGATAGCAGATAAGACGGCGGCATTACTACAGTGACCGAATCTCAACTGTAGCATTTTTGTACATACGTACCAAAATTCGAAATCCCAAATTGGCAAAAAGTTGGAATCTTTCATAATTTTGAAAACCAGATTGGCAAAAAATATGGGCGCAAATTTACCCTATTTTTGTGCCAATTCCACTTTATTTTTTTGCCATTTTGGGGAATTTTTTTTTGCCAATCTGGTTTTTGCCAATGTCTCCGACTACCCAGCGGGAGGTTTATACATAGTTTATTGTGCCATTGTGCCATCTATTTTGTCGAGTTAAAGCAAAGGTCTCAAAATTAAAATAGAAATAATTCTCTGAGTCTGAGAGGCTTCACTTCAAATTCCAACTTCTGCTTGCTTTCACTTCACTATTCACTTTCACTACTCGAAACTCGAATGTATGTGGAGTAAAAACGAGGGAATATTTTGGGTTCAACCGGCGCCAAATACGAGCAGCACCAACAGACCAGAAGAATTTCACCGGAACAACGGACAACAACATAAATAAAATAAAACACAAGAACAGCCAACAGCAACTAACGTTGTACATTATTGTATATACATATAGGGGACAGGTGACACAGTTGTTGAGGTAAGTTGAGGTAAAGAGTGACAGTATTTGCTTGCTATTAGTTTGGACGGTCAGTTAATCACTATTTTGTATTTGTAGGTTGTTGTAAGTGTCGGATAATGTATCGTGACCGCTGACGTCTGACGCCTTCACTTCTCTCACTTGGTCCTTGAAAATTGATCTTGTGACTTGTCGCATCTCTTCGTTCACGTTTGAGGTTGGATTGTTCCGAATTCCGACGGTGTCAAGTATTAACATGCCAGGAGCGCACAACATGGAAGGCCGAAAGAAGGCTCACTTCGCTCGACCTGATCCCCACTACGATGAGATTGATGCTTGGCAGACGGCATTTACATCTCCAACGGACTTCTTAAGATACTTTTCCAAAAAACTCAAGAATTTTGCGAAACAGAGAAAAATGTATCAGGAAATACTTGACGCGTAAGTTACGACAAAAGACAGATATTGCTAGTCATTTGTACATAGTTAGCTTCACGTGAAAACTCTTCAATGTCTTTGTATTATTTTTACACACAATCTATTCTATATGTATCATCTGCTCTGTCAGTGGTTTGTGTGATACTTCAATATACATACATAGGTCGGTAGGTTTATGAATGAGGAAATGGATAAATTAAGAGAGAAGATTCTTTGTTTTTATGGAGATGGGGAAGATCCACGAAAATGTGAAATGATTGAAGACATTCCAGCTGTCAGTGGATGAAAGACAATACTCATATTTTCTTCTGTGTATGCATTTGTAAAATCAGTTACAAGGAGAAAGTGGACCGAGCGGAAGACTTTGAAGAGAAGCTACGAACCCGAGATGAGCAGGCGTTCAAACTTCAAGAATCCTTGAGCCAAATGCAGGGTTGCATGTATGACGAACGAGAAAACTACCTGAAGCTTGTGTCTGAAAATGAGCAGTTAAAGGTTGGACCTCGTACGCTTCACAGCACTTAAACCTTAAATGATCCTTAGCAGCTTCTACTGAGAAAGATGATAATTCGGCAAACTTGTATTTCAGTTGGAGAATGAAGACTATCGACGAAAATTCCAAATCTTGCTTATTCTGAGTGGAAAAACTGAAAGAGATGTGACATACTATCTTCAAAAGAATCCTGAAGCTATTGAAACAACTGACAAAATGGTCAAGATTCGAGAGGAGATTCGAGTTTGTACGTGGATAATTTATTAATTTATACATATTGTAGTTGTACTGTACTTCTTTAATGTTCAGGTTCAATTAACATAGTTCGCTTTCCGAATGATTCAGGTACAACAACAAATAAAAATAAGTATGATCTACTCAACCCAGCTATTCTAACTAAACAAGTTGCTGTTTTGGAAAAAGAGTTAGAAGACATTCGAAACTTGAAGAAGGAGAAGGCCAACTTTCTGGCCAATGAGTTGAAGTGTGCCAAGGAAGAGGGTGAAATCAAGATTCAAGATTTGGAAGAACGACTTCGCGATGTTTCAAGCAGGTATAACAAGTAGTATGTTTAATTAAAAGTGTAGTAGCTGTAATAGAATAGAATCCCCAGCGTTTTAATTTTGTTTTACTATTGAAATTCTTATTTTTTTAGGTTGTCCGAATCTAATGATCTCCTTCATCAGGCATTGGTTGGAAATCTGGAGTTACAAAAGTCAATGGTGTTGAGCGAGAAAGAGTGGGCAGATGAACGAGTTCGGTTCTTGAGCATGATTAATATTGCCTATCAACAACGTCGCAAATGTGGAGATACTCATTTCGCTTCAACTGAAACGGAACCTACCTCGAAATGTAAGCTAACTTTAAATATTAGTTGACTTTGGGCGTTATTTGAAAGATCTGGCATGCTTCAAGTTTCAAATGTCAAACGATTTTAAGTCAATTTAATTTACCTCTATTTCCAATTCAAAGGTGAAGATCATTCTACGATTAAGAAGCTTCAGCGTGACGTTTCTCGGACTGAGGTAAATAGAAACAAACACTCAATTAACGTCTTAGCTAATTATATTGTAATTGTAATTTGGTTTCATACTCTTCTCCTCTCCATAGAATCAACTTCTTGACAAGGAAAATCTCTTGGAAGAGTACAAAATGCAATCCTTGCGTATTGAGAAACAACTGCATCGAACTCAGGATGAAAGTGTAGCGTTCAAGAAAACCTTTGAAGTAAGTTTAAGGATAAACTTGTCCTGAGGCCAGAGGCCAGAGACCTCATTCAGAATGTTCAGTTTGAATTTAATTATATTAGCCATGTGAATACATTTAACCAATGTATGATGTACAAGCGACGTTTCAGCTTCATTTGATGGTTCGGTTGATTATTAGGTTGAAGAAACCACATTAACAAAACCTAAATGGTTTCTCATTAATTATACACAGCTTGACTTCTTAATTTTTTCATCAGAAGCTCGACACATATGGTTACTCTGCAATGTATCATCGTTCTGTTGGCTCTGGTTTTTGAATTGGACAACTAACTAGTGACTTAGAATTAATTCAGAATTAGGTTGGAGGCCAATGATGGCTATTTTATTAACACTAATTACTGTGTGACTAAATGAATTACTGAATACACAAACACAGTCAAATCAGAGATATCCTTCCTTAACTAACTAAATGCGAATTTCTCTTACAGCAACAAACCAAGAAGCTAATTGAACGGAATAAGATTCTACAAAAGCGATGTGAGGATATTGAACGTCGACGAAAGTTGGAAGGTGCTGGATTTCGTGAAGACATCAAGATTCTTCGTCAATTCCTCAACGTCCTCGAGAAAAAAATCCATGAGTCAACTCTGAAGCGAATGAAAGCCAAAGCCGCCCAAGACGTGATCGAAGCTACGATGACCATTGCCTCGATTGCATCTGCTCGTGGTCCATCCAAGCCATCTAAACAGCAGCGCTCCATGATTATTCCACAGAAACCTGTGACCGTACCACACGTCCCATGTAAGTCAATGGAAGCCTTTCGTCATGGTCAAGGTGGAATCGGAGAGGGCAAGCTTCGTCGTGTTCCCAATATTATCTTCTCTCCTGAAACTGCTCGGGAGGCTCAACAGTACACGGAAAGTGCTCGGGTGTCACAGGAAGCTCTTGTTCGTCTTCTTGATGTCGCTTCGGACAAAGTGAAGATGCTGGAACAACTTCTTCGTCGTTGATCTCGAACCACAATCCAATTATGCAAATTAATTGAACTCAAGTTGCTGTCAATTTACTACTACAAAAATTATATGTTTACGCTTGCGATTGTTACATTGTTGAGGTTTGCTCAAATACTATAAATAAATTCTTATCAACTTGAGCTAACATTCAAAAATGACAAGGAAATGGGCAATTCACTTTAAGATAGACTTGTAAGGTGGCATCGCTTCAAACTCAACTGAATCTCTTCTTTTCAATACTTTGTCGTACTTTTGAAATGGTACTAGTAAAATAACGAGTTAAAAAGCTGACGATATTTTTAATCTCTTCGACAGATTCTGTTTTTATTCATCCGTTTCATTCGAGGTTATTTGAACTCCGAAAGCCAACATTGACCACAAAAGTACCTACAACAGTAACACTTGAACTTAATGTGTACAGAACAGACAACAGACAAACAACACAGAGAATCTCCATAGTGCAACAGATTAGCCAACCACTCCAACACCACCGGGGTAGATTTTATTAGTTTCTGGTCAAAAAGTATTAACCAATTTGGTTAGTTAAACGATTTTGTATGTACCATTAGTGTATAAATAATAAATAATGTTTTCTTTAAGCGGAACCAAGGGATCCACCATCTATGTATTAGCTCGTTTACAACACAGTCTGTTTTCCTATGATTTGTTTACGCAATATTTAGGCACAACAGATTTTTTGAACATTTTGTAATTTAAACTTACACTACGAGTAAGTACACTACAGTTCTTTGACATTGAATTTTTCACCAGTTTCAAACTACTCGTATTCATTCATTAAAATTAAAGAATACACTTGCTATATATAAATTTAATATACAGCTCCCAAACGCATTTCATAGACTCGGCAAGGTGACAATTACAATTTCTTTTAAATACACCTACGCTACAAATCCGCTAATGCCAACCTACAATTTGGATTCCATAGTTTCATTCACACAGACACAGATGACACACAATAACTCCATGAACCAAATATGTAATATAAAAAATTAACCCATTATAAACACAACTACCCCAGCTTGCTAAAGTGTAGCCGGACTAGTAAAAATTATAACCGTGCCTCACTTAACAGTTGTTCTAACTAACCTGTCACTTGCACCTTTTACTGCACCAATGCAAGGGTCCACAAGTGTAGTTGGCTTGACAGAAATACTTAGGAAATACAAAAACACTAAACACTCCGAAATACAATCTCTCTACTCAGGTTCGGTTGAGTACGATTCGATTAATTAGAAACATTCTGATCAAACAAAACAGCTAGTTCAACAAAATTCATACTTTCTATACAGATGGAGCCAAATCAATTACTTCTCTTACAGTAGCAGTTGTGTGATAATTTCCTAATTTGTAATTAGAGACATTCTGGTCAAACTAACAGCAGATTATTAGCTAATCGGAACCCATATTCGTCATACTTACGCCGAATCAAGGAAATCCTACTGTTGTTAGTGTTAGTAATTGGTTATGATGCTACCAATTAGAACAAGGCCTAGCTCCGCTTGCCCTCGCCACTGAACAACAACAGAATCTTCTTCTCATACAGCACTTAGACAAGTATTCACTGGTTATTTTTCCTAAGCATAAGCATAAACCAGTTCAATGAGCAAATACAATCCCAAAATACCGAGTTACATTTATGCAATAATATGTTTTCTACTCACACGCCCAATTGTTATAGATATCTACCTAAAGGACATGTTCACATTCACAAGTTTAAATTCTATTGTTGCTACGGTGTTAGTTATTGGTTATGATGCAAATTAGAACGAGGCCTAGCTCCGCTTGCCCTCGCCACTGAACAACAATAGAATCTTTTTGTTACACATTTAAAGAAGCATTCACTAGTACTATACAATACTACTAGAACTAGTGCCTACTAGTAGTATACTTAATTCTTATACCTAAGTGTAAACCAGCTCAACGAGCCGAGACACAATTCCAAAGCCGCTTAAATCAATCCAATATCGGTTGCTTTAAGTATTTTTAACATTTAAAGACTTTCATTCATCTATGCCATAATTTAACACACACCTCTCGAATGTGGTAGTGAGCATACCAAACTACTCCAGAGTTTTCGTTCGACAAGAAGTATCTTAAACTATAGCATACTTCAGTATTTTAGAGAAAACAAAAGTATGATTTAAGACTCTACTCTAGTCTCAGCTAATTCACAACTATCTTTAGTTCAATTCACAAAACGGTGTCGTCAAACACCAAAGACATGTCTTCTATACACGATACACGTGTGATAAAGATTGTAGTTTTAACTCGAATTCAGAACATAGATTTTAAGCTCGTTTGGTGACAGTCAAGCTTAAAATCAATTTTCAAAACTCATCCTTGTGAGCGTCGTAAATGTCGGCCCCATAACTAGAAATGAAGGGTTCGTTCTTCAAGGGATTTAAATCCCTGATGTTCCAGGACTTGAGATACCAGAGTTCTTTCCAACTCCGTCAAACCACGGTGTTTCCTTGTAGAGAAACCAAAGGTTCGTAGCCCACAGAATGAAGTTGATAAATCCGAAGAGCTGTAGAAGTATACAATAGAAATGATGAGCTCATGATTTTGGAAATTCGTAAGGCGACGTTTAGCACCAACTCACCACGCTGATAACAAGTCCTCCAAAAACACCTTGTACATAGTTCAGACATGTGAATCCCGTCTTGGCATTTTCGCAAATGTTTACTTCCTGAGGTGAGGATGACACAACAGTTACCCAATTGTGTGGATCAGAGCCTGATTTAACCGCTGATAAACCGTTTGCCCATGCAGCGCTTCCCGACAGCCAGAATATGGCTAGTATAAGCGTAATGATGAAGTCCTGGAATTACAAATATATGAAGAGCATAATGATATCTACCGGTTCGCTCATTTATACGAGTACAATAGAAGTAATTCGAAAAAGCTCACCATTTTAGTTGCACCCGGGTTCTCTGTGTACATCTTGTCAGCAAGAAGGTACACAGCAATAAGTCCTGTTGCGTATAAGAAGGTAAGAACACCTGTGGTGACAAAGAACTGAGAGTCCGACTTGGCATCTCCAACTAGCCGACATTGAAGATCACCATCATTAGGCAAACAGGGCTTCACAGGTTTTCCCGCCGTCTCATGATCCAACCTAAATGATTAAATACGAACCTTAGAGATTATTCCGTATGTGTCCCAATCCCAAATTAAAGATCACTTACTGGAACGTGTATTCGATCTGATGGTCTATTGTTTGAATAGAAGTCACATTCGTTGTGGTATTAGTACATTGAAGGTCAACCGAGACCTTCGTCGTGAAGTTCGTGGTTGTTGCGAAAGCACAAATTGCAAACAACTGTAAATGGAGATTGATAATATAATATTCACTCAATGACATTAAATTTGTAGGCACAATTGCTACTGTACTCACCCACTGCAGAATCTTAAGGAACCCCCTTGGCTCCTTGAATGCCTCATAGCTCAAATTCTACAAAAAACGCAACGCTTGATTAAATACGTTCTTTCAACACAGTCCACCACTTGAATGTATATTTGAAAATTCTAAAACTTACCTCAAACATTATGCTGGCAACTGTACTGGGGTGACCATTAACGGGAACTTCGACAGATCAACCCTTGTACCAAAGCTGAAGTACAGATCACTACAATTAAAAATGATACACTATAAGTAAATGAAAACAAATGCCCGTTTTGTAGTAGAAACTCTATGCAGATAGGAAACTTATTGGCAACAGGGTAATAAAATGGAATTATAAGGATGTTAACCGTTTCAACTCGGCCCACGCCTATTTTATGCTACATAATTTTACTGAAGGCGTCCGTTCCGTTCCGCTGATGTTAAACATGTACGCACATAATTGCACTCACTTGACACCACCACCACCACCACTACCGAACGATAGGTTCTAGTCAACCCGAAATCGTACTTGCACCATTTTCAAACGACTAGGCGTCCCTTTTTATGAGGTATGAGATGAGGTATTGAACCATCAACCAGAATTAAATTCAATAATGGATTATTTGTTTAATGGGGTTGTAATTAGAAAGCCGAATAACATTTAAGTGCTATTAGTAATTTCTACTTACTCATATACTAGATATTCACAATTGAAATTGAAATATGGAATACAGTAACTCTAGCTAGGCGTCACAGTATTTTTGTTCATGGCTTGAATAGTTAAATAAAAATATTTCTACCGAGCGCATGATGTCAAATATTTCCTGCAACTACGAAGAAACTCGAACCTGATATTTTTGTATATAGAGTACTTAGCAAATACTATGGAGTAGTACTCTGTTTGCCTCACCGTCGTGTTCCTGAAGTAAACGAGTGGTTTTTGGTTAGTTACAGTGACGTAGATTTAAGATAGGATCAGGTAAGTGAAGAAAAACAACAGCCGTTCCGCCGGATGTAAGCTGCTGACAAGGAATATGCAAAGATTATGGAATTTAATGTATTCGCCTAATGCCGACAAAATGTGTCCGTGTTGTATGTTTTTGACTGTCAGCTGGTCCAAGTTCCCTAATTCTGATGTATGACGCAGAACCACGAGTAGTTTGTCAATTGATGATATTAAGAGCATTCTACATATTAGGCCTAAGGCCTAAGCTTTACGCTATCAGCTATAAGCTTACATAGCTTATGCGTATCATTTGTAAGTACTTAACATTACTTAACACATTTGATTTGAGCTGAACGAGTCTGTAATCTTCCATTTGTATATGTAGAACCGTCCTGTTGTGTACGGTTTTCTTTGGTATAGGCTGTATTGACAATATTTCTCGTATCTTATCTTGAAAACATTATTATTTGCACTAGCGGGAGGCTGTCTAAATGAATTCCTAATCACTAATAACCTTTGTACCGTCCGATTGGGATACTTACTATCATGCGCTTATTCTGCGTGAATACAATACAGCATGTGGTTTGCTGTCATTGCGTTTGTCTTATGTCGCCCGATTGATTGACGGTCATTCTCTATGCAACGCAACACTAGAGCCAGGCGCCAGGCCAGACCCAACTTAAGGCGGAAAAGCCAAGAACGAAAGCAAACCAACTACTGACGTAGTTATTGTTATGTTCCAAGCCTAGGTGACCCCGGACTCTTGATCGAGAGACACGAACAACTTCGCTAAACTCAAAAACTAAAGCAAAGTAATCTACAACAGCACTTTGATCTATACTCTTTCAAAAACCATTTTGCCTTGGAAACTAGCACCAGTAGGCATACCACATACTGTTAGAGCCAGAGGAACGTCGCCACAGTCACACTTGAAAGTGGGTGACAGGGACAGTTTAAAACATTGTTAATTATATATGAACTCAAGTTGGATAGCGTGTTTATGTTAGGGTTCCAATCGGAAGAATAACTATCTCACTTCAAATACAAACCACTCTAACTCTCCATAAACAACAAAAAGATCAAAGAAACTCGACAACCAACAACATACTAATACCAACTCCAACCATCCAGTAAATATCTTTGTTTGTGTTCCATGTAAACTTTAACTATGTTCTTACTTAGAAAAGAAGCGTAGTAAATAAATTAGACTCATGAAATGCGTTAAAACATTAACTAAAATTGCGAATCAATGGCAAATACTAGATGTACATGTGCTGAATTTAGCTCCGGCATTAGAGGGAGGCAAATATATGTACTACTACGTAGTAATTCATAGTGGCTGGCAAGTCCATATTTTTCTGTCACCACTCACTACCACCACCGATTGTGTGGCATTCTTAAGTTTCTCACGCGCATGACGAATTATGAATTTGGTGTTCATAGTACAGTAAATTGTATTGCTGAGCATTGTGCTTTCTAAAATATTCATTATGCAACTATGACATGCCACAGTACATGGTACCTGGTACGGGATTGAATACCGACATATATTGACCTTGACCCTTCACAGTTTCAAGATATTGCATTGCCCGGTATTCCCTATGCACAACTCAAACGATGCTTCACAACATTTGATGTCAATGTCAAGGAAACCGAATGTCATTGTCAGCCCGCCAAACCAAGTCAACGCCAACTGTATAAGAAGCAGCTACAAATTCAATTTGTCTATCGACCTAAAACTCAACCTAACCCCGACATGCCGAAAAGCCGACATATTTCCTTTTACTTATGACATATGGAGTATGTCATCTTCTCCTTACTTCAGTCATCAGTACTATATATTTTATTCATATGGACGCGCCTTCTTAATTCTACATGAGTACCGTTCGAGCTCACCTTCATCTTCATATATGACATAATGCCACACGACAAGATCATCATCATCACACAACAATGAAATAAAGAATGAGCCTCCTCAGCCGTCTTCCTTATTCCCTTTATTCGCAATATCATACTGTTACGATTCTGTCATTCTTCATAATGCTGTGTCTATGTAAGCTGCAATAAGTAGGAAGTACAAAGCTCCTCATGATCATAATACCGTGGTGGTAGGTCATAGGTGGCAGAATATGTTGTGCACCGGAATTCTGTCACCTCTTGACCTCTGCATCCGCATCACTTCTCGTATGTATCGCTCTGTATGCCACGATTTGTACTACTTATCCTATGCATGTACCTGTTGCCTGTTGTGCCTAGGCAGAGTACAGACACAGACAACAGACAGGGAAGAGTAAAGCAGAGAAGCAACAAGTTGCAATGCAACATGCGCCACAAGCCCCTTTCTCCGCCTGTTTGTTGCTTGCACTTTTTACCACACAGTCAGCGGTAAAAAGTCATATTTTATACTCAAACTCAGGAGTATTTGTACCTGTCACCTGTGTGTAAGTGGACCTTGACCTTGAGACAGGCAAAAAATATCAGTGAAATGACATGCCGGCAGTTTGTATTGTGTGTATAGGCAGGTGTAGGTGTTGTGCAAGGAACAATAATGGCGTCATGGTTCATGGTCGTCGGTCAAACATCCGCCTTCCTTCCAATATACCGATGAAAGGTAAAAGAAGAACTTACCGTTTTTGTGACTCGTCACTTGTGACCTTGGATGTCAGGACCGATACACTGATACTTCTTGTCACACCTGCCCGGCTGCCTTCTCTTGCCTTGTCGGGTGAGTGAAGGAATGCTTATGGCGTCCTTTCCCGACGACCAGATCTTATGGACTGAAATGACTTGCCTTCCTCTTCTCCTGTGCTGCTGTGCAATGCAAAAGCCAAGCCTTTCACTTATAGTGATTTGAACTGCACATACCACATCTATAGCACGCGATAGTGCACAGTATTCTCACTGTGGAATATGGTAGGTTATGTTCGTCTGTAATAAAGAAGCCGGCTGTCAGACTGTACACATAAGAATTCACTGTGGTCTGTTGTGGTCAGGAAACTCCTTACGCAGTTGAGCTGCGATTATGTCACTGCGATAAACTGCGATAAACTGCGATTATCGCAGCAGAATTTTTTGACTTTTTACTGCGAAGTGCAATAAAGTGCGATAAAGTGCGAAGAACTAAAATACGGCAAGTTGTGTCACATGATTGGCCGAAGGGCGGTAGTGGCAAGCGTTTCAATTTAAAA
>JAQFYU010000966.1:0-17417 GCA_034694905.1 Ceratophysella granulata | reverse complement strand
TATATTTTCAAATTGATTATATTATTATAACGGGCCTCGAAACATATTGATGATGATGAGGTGTAAAAGACATGACTACACATACTTCACAACACCACCGATTGTAGCCCCATTAATTACGTGTTCAGGCCAATTAAAAACTCAGGTACATACCAGTGATTTGATGACTGAATGGGTCAGCTAGTAGTAAATACTTTCCTGAAAACCCCCTAATATCTTCATTTGAGACAAAAACTCAGATTTTGGCTCAGTTTTCGGTCTTCGGGCTACATCCAGTCACAACCTAGCTATGAATAAATCGGCCAACTAGTTCCCTATAAAATACGACTTAGGAAATACGTCAAAGTTGAGGAAATTGGAATTTGGGTTGGTACACCACAATTGTTGATTGACCTCAAGCATTGTGTGGATTAGGCCATGCCGATTTAAGCCATGGCCAATTGTGGGTGAAGGATTGACGCGGCCAAAGTGATTATACTCTCGAGTCCCATCCCGAACACTACCTCGTCCTAGTTTAGAGCGGGTATGAATGTGTCTGAGTTGGGTTTAATTAAATATCCTCTGTCTTGTGTCTCTCAAAATGTGGAGAGAAGTGAGGAGAGCATGTGGGCAGAAGTGAGAGTGGGGTGCTGCTGGTTGGTGCTGTTGCTTCCGCTCTCTCCAGTGAATAATGAAATGAAAGCTATGTCTGTGGTTAAGGAGCTGAAAATATCCGGCACGTCAAACACTGACTGAAATTGACGTTGATACCATGGGACAACTTAGTTCGGAGCTTCTTCCTTCCACACAAAATTACACTCTGTCTCCATTCTTCCCTCTCTGTACACACAATATTAAATAAGCAGATCCAGGTTTGGAACCACATGAGCTATAAGCCAGTCAGTCTTGCCAGAGAACGTTCAACTATGTACCAGAAGCTCCATTTCCCTCCTGTTCCTGAGAGTTTTGTCAATACTCTAATATATATAGTTGTGCATGACTTAAAAAATGAAGTTGTGTTTGACACTTTCTCTACAATCAGACATGACAGGTCCTATTGGATTTCTCTCTTGATCCAGCCACTCTACGGAACAGGCCTCAAATATTGGAATGACAGACTCTTTTCTAATATTAGCTTTACTCTTAAAATTGAATGAAGCCTGAGAAGTCGTTTACAATGAATTTGGATAGTCAACTACTACTATTCCCATAAACTGTTTGTAACAGCCTGCTGTCGTTCAGTCGAGTAATTGACTTACTCCATTCAAAATCTGATCTGGGTTCTTAATACGGAGTAGTAAATCCGCTCCACTACTAGCATGTGAACTGAACAGGCTAGAATATTGTCATTAGGCAGTCGGACGAATTCGTTAGAAGGAAATGCCTGAGTGACGCTTCACTTTACGGAAGCTGGTTCCATTTAATTTGGAACTCCTTGTGGAAGAGCACACGGACTGACTCAAAAGTCAACTTGTATTGTAATGCAACCCAGTCTCTCCAACTACTTAAGGAAGACGAGAAGGAAGACAAATAATTGCGAGGTTCTTAACAGCAGCCTCTAATACTGGAATGCCTGTTTCTCTCAGTATTTTCACTTCCCTTTCACCTTTCACTATCTTACAATAGGCCTACTAAAATGTCTAGGCTTTTTATTCACGAGACTGGGTATTGCTAGTGAATACACGAATTCTGTAACAATTGAGCCAGAACCTTTTCATATAAAAGTATTTGAGTCACAAAAGATTCAAATGTGGCTCAAATTCATTCATGAAGGCAACCGTTTCATTATACTGGTTAGTACAAATACTGTATAAAAAGAAAAAGTGTCCTTGAAATTATAAACAAAGCATACTATGTATAAAAATTTATGTAAGATTGTTTTATATAACATTATTTGGTTATTGTTCTATCCACATACCATGTTTTTTCCTCAATTTGGTTGACGGCTAATTTAGAATTTCCTTGAGTTAAATATTTAATCGTGTCTTCGCGGAATAGTTTCAAGGTCACCTTCTGTACATGTTCAATGTGAGGCTGTATTCTCCATTGATATTATTTATCTTTTCAATCCTTTATAGTTTCAATTATTCAAGTATTTTCTTTTCAATTTTCAATTCAATTTTTAAATGGAAGATGTTTGATATTAAGTTTGTACTAAACTGTACGTAATTCCAGTGTCTATGAAAATTCTGATATTAATTCATGTTGCTTTGCCAAGGGATTTTACGGTATGGAAAAGTAGTTCTTGAGAAAGTCTTTAGAAATGTCCTAAACAAAAGATTTCTCCGCAAGATCTTTAAGGTCCCAATTTTCGGTGAACAGTACAATAAATTCAGCTACAAGGCCTAATCTTACATCGGATTAAATACCTTTTAGTCATATTAAAACTCAGGTTGATTATGCTATTTTTCGCATAATTTTCTGATTTTTCACCTGCATTTAGTCTACTATTCACCATGGCCTTAAGCAATTTTGACCATATGGTTAAAATTGGATACAACGCTGCTACTTAAAATGCAAGAATTATTCAAAAAAAAAGTATAGTGACTCCTCAGTTTAAAAATTGTCAAATATAGATTTATTTGGGATGATTTATTTGGATAGAGCTAAAATAGTGCAATAATTTGTTCAAATGTCATTTGGGAATTGCAATATTTTCTTTTTACGTGTTTAAAATATGAGTTTAAAATACATCTTTGCCCCGACCTGAAAGAAGGAAGTTCTTGTTATAGCTTTTAAATGAAGAGCTGAGCTGGATCCGATAGTTCCATTCCAAATGCAGTGGTGGAAACATAAATAAAATCGACTATCTCTGGGCCATCAAGCCGTTATGCACGCTCCTTTCTGCTACAAATAATTTCCATGTTTTAGTATGCTTGTTAGAGATAATAACGTGCGCGCAATTAGACACTGATTTGATTACCGTGCATTTTTCCATTTTGTCAGTCGTAGACGGTAATGGCATATGCTTCGTTCAGTTTAATGGGAAGGAAAATGCAGCAAAATTGCTGCAACAGAGTAATTACGTTAGAAATTATGGCATCTGCTTTGTTCGGAGCCAAGCAGATCCAGGATTGGTAGCTTAAGCTGGCATGTAGTTTCTAAAACGCTGATTTGGTTTCAGTATATGCAGACTCATTAGCTCGGAAATCAAGAATTCAAAAATTGCTACTGAGGTACTGTTTCAAGGTTCTAAGCGACTACACAATTCAAAACTATGTACTCTAAGTTTGAGGAATGCTCTGTTTGAGCCAACGGGGATGAAAGTTTGAGCATCTTCAATTTCTGTCGAGTGGAGTGGAATTGGAGATAATTCTAAAGAAAGTACTCGGATTTCTTCAAATCAAGTTTTCCGAACAACAATAGAAGATTTACGTTCAGGCCTTCAATTCCCTAATGATTAATTTACATCCTTGGAAGGAAGAAGGAAAGTTGTGAGCGGAGAGAAAGTGTTCCTGTGTTACAAGACGGACCTATTGAGGAATCCGTGGAAATGATCTGTTTGAGTCCAAAGGGACTCGGCCCTGAGCCATGTAACTTCTCCTACTTTCCATTAGGAAGACAGAATGTACTCTAGTGCGTATTATTCCAACTGTAGGGAGATCCAAAGAAGAAGTTATCCATTATTCAGCTCAGTTCACATCTTTAGTGAATCAACTTTGGAGGCTTTACTTTACGTCAAGTGGAGGTTCATGTTACCGTAAGCCTTCCAAATTATTGCCTCGTATTTTGCTCATGCTTGAATCGCATGCTGATTATGCTGTATATGTTGGAGCTAATATGCAGAATTGACTAGTTTGCATACTAACCGGTTAATATGGAAATTCAAATTTAAAGAAGGATAAATTACGCATGTTAACAGTAATAACAAATATTAGAAACTAATCGTTTCTTCTAGTGGTCAATCTAAAATAAAATCAGTTACACTGAAACACAATTAATATGGATACAAGGAACCAATTAGCTGTGTCCGGAAACTTATGTCCAGATTAATTGTGTTTCAGTGTAACGGATTTCACTTTAAATGACACCATTAGAAAGAGCGTCAAATTCTAAGTAAGAAGTAGTTAATTTCCAATCTTTGATATGAATTTTAACATATGCGTAACTTACCGCTCTTTAACGTGGAATTTCCATAATGGGCGGTTAGCTTAATATGCAAACTAGCCAATTTCATATTAGCTCCAACATATACATCAAAATTGGTCGCGGCGCATTTGTATATGGGTAAATACTCGTACATGTATATTAAAAATACGGTAATTAAATTCAATAGATAAAATATTAATAATAAGGTTAATAGTAAAAATAAAGTTCTGTTTTTTAGGAATAGAATTTTATTTTCCATTTTGAAGGTTTACATTTTACAACACAAAATCTTACTGAAAATAGTGTAGATAGCAAGTCAGTTGTGAGTTGTGACGTGAACATGATGAATAAAATGGTGGAATTGTTCTAAATTCCAAATGGCACACTTTGAAGCGGAATAGTCTGAATAGTTCTTAAAATTTTTTAAGAAGAGGGTTTTCTGTTTCAACAAGCCTCTATTCTGTAACTTCTATGGCGCGTAATTCTAAATTTGTTCCTTATATCAAAGTTACCACATTATAAATTGTAACATAAGCAGAATATCACTTTATTCGTATCAGCACGACTTACTGAAAATTAAATGAAATATTTGAAATTGATACAAGTATTACATAATTAACTTGTTATCGCAAAATCAATTAGCCGAGGTCCAAATGCGTATAGCCGATCCTCTAATTGTGGCCGGGTCGTATCACAGATTTTTGTCTCCATCCTTGAACATCTTCCGAGTATTTATGCTAGATCCACTTCCTAGTATCGGTTGTATCACATCCTATCAGCACGTAGCAATACCAAGACGGATCTAACTATCAGATTTCCAATATATGACAAATTAGGCTGTCAGTTTCACTTAGAGGAGCGAGAAGATTGAAAGTAGGAGAGAGTTTTTGAAGGTAATCTCATGTGCACTATGAGTGCTGGCATAATACAAATGTATTCCCTCTGACTCACAGTACGATCAGTACATGCCAAAAATTCAGGCGAGTCTGGAGCCGGATTTCCTGAATGTTTGTGACAAGGACCTCACTTCATTTTATGGAAAATATGACTCTAATCATCAAGCATACAAATTGAACCAGAAGGTGCTGGAAGTATGGCAGAACTGAAAAACGTTAAATTAGGCGTATCCAACAAGCACAGCCCTTGGAAACCCGATTTGTCTGAAATAAATTGCAAATAGAGTGATGGAGGTTCGTAGGAGGAATTCCTTGAAAATATTTAACTTTTTCTGAGAAATGAGATTCAAAACATCCGCTTTTCAACTACTTGATACAAAAGTTAGTCTTTCAACTCTACTGCATCGTTTAATAGAGAAGTTTGATATGTTTTGTTTGATTCTATTTTTTCATTACGGAGACTTTGGTTCCGGATCCTCCTTTCTCTGTATTTATCTCCGCTTAGTTTTCATTGCTGAATCCTGGGATTGGCAGGACGCTGTTGCTCCGTTTGTGTGAAAGGCCTACAAATCCCGATGAGTCACCTTTCTCCCAACTTTCTCCACTGAGTTATGTAGTAATGTGTATCTTGTGCTCAATCTCGTGCTTTCATTCTAGGCAGGGATATTAATTTTCTCAACTGATCATATTTCCCCTCACGAGTCATGCACAACCGTATATCCGGAACGGAACAAACATTTATTATTGCATCTCGGCTGCAAGGAAGCATGAGTTGAACAAACTAATTACATATTCCAAATGAATATGATTTTTTTTATCTTCCGTCAGCATTTTTGAGTGCCATAAACAGCATTTACGAGCATGCCTTTTGGCTTTCTCTCCATTCCCACTCGCACATTTCTATATGGAAATGGACAATAAAATACCTACTCAAAATTTATAGCTCGACAGTGTTAAGCTAGAAAGCTTTTTGAGGAGCCCAGCTTTTAGCCTAATTCATCAGCAAGTTTAGAAATCATGTATTCGTCAATATAAACTACATACGAGCAAAAGGAGAAAATCCCTTAGTATTTAGCCTCACTGCAACTAAACTTAACTTTTGCGGCAAAATAATTTAACTGGCCATCCCCAACCTTCGTTGCGAATTACTTACGTCTAGCACGACTTACTTTCATCGAAAAATTGTTTCATTTAACACTCCTAGCTTTATTTTAACTCTAAAATTATTTGTATAGCACAATTATCTTTCACTGCAAAATTATGCAGTTTAGTTAGCACAACTAACTTTCACCGTAAAATTGTGTAGCTTATTTAGCACAACTAACTTTTACCGGAAATATATTGATTTCACCATGACGAACTTTCACCGCAAAATTGCCAACTTCCATTTCGTTAAGATATGTAAGAGTAACGCTCGCGGAGGGTTTAGATTTGATTAGGTAATGCTTTGACCGTAAAAATATTTAGTTGACTATTATGAACTTTTACCGCAAAAATACTTAGATCTCCATGACTACCTTTCACCGCAAATATATTTGTCTAGCACAATTAACTTTCACCGCCAAAATATTTAGTTCACCATCATGACTAACTTTCACCGCAGAAATATTTTTATCACAATTAACTCCCACCGAAAAATTATGTAGTCTATTTATGGTAGAACAACTGTTCACATCAAAAATGTTTAGTTCATCATGACTAACTCTCACCGCAAAATTGCCAACTTCCATTTCGTTAAGATATGTAAGGGTAACGTTAGGTTTGATTAGGTAATGCTTTGCGCGGGAAAAATATATATTTCCGATTTAAATATAAAAGTGCCATAAAAATTACTGCATTGTACAAGAATATGGGTGATTTTGCGCTAACCTAAACTATGGTCACCGCACTTAATTTTGTGGTGAGACTAAATGATAGCCGTAAAAATTAACTTATAGGTCTACAGGCCAACTTCTTGGCCGATCACGGCATCACCTGAGTTTTATGATCCAATTCAAGGTTGAAACTAGACATTTTCCATTATAGAAAAAATGGAAAGAATAATTTGTGTTCCTCGCAATTGATCATAACAAGCGTGTAAAGCATATGCATAGGCTAGGCATTAAGCTAAACTTTGACACTTATTATTCGGAACCCATAAAACTCGCTCGTTGTGCAGGATGAGTTATATGTCATATCATAATCGGTTCCCAGGACATGTAATCGCAGTAATCCGCCAAGGGAAAAATGGACGTCGTTTTATATTCTGTACATGGTCCCAAATCACAAAGCCGGGCACATTAATGCTTTAATATGATATCGATGTTCTATATTGATTAGTTCCGTTGCCAGGAATTAAGCTATTGAAGTTAAACGGATAGAAACTTTGCTTGGCGACGAGGCGGAAGTTTCTCTCTGACTTCAGGTTGCATTTTATGGCCTTTCCAAGATCCATTTCCTTGGATACGCTAAACTTTCAAAGACAAATTAGGGATTTGAATATTATTTCCCCTACCTTGTGCACTTTGACTCAGGTCCTAAGTTGAACTATATACATTTTATATTAAACAAATATTGATTTTCATCTGAGAAAAGTGCCGTAGAGGAGACTCCACGCGTTCAATAAACCAAAACAAAAAGAGAAATAAAATAAACGTTAAAAAGATGAAAGCTGTTTCTGCCTCAAGCCTTAAATCCTTTGGGTCAGAGCAGAAACGGCCCGAGTTTCCTCGTTCCGTTCAGCTGCTTCAATGGACGGATGGAGATTCAAATAAAATCCATCTCGCACAGCTTATAACCCTTTGCATAATAATGTCTTTGACTCGGTATACTTCAGCAAAACCTTCGAGTCGAAAAGCTGGTACCTCGCAGCTTTCACTACGTGGAGAGAACTCACCGACCAAGTCAAATATACAGAGTTGATCACCCGAACTTTCAGATTCACATGTAAATCTGTAAACTGCTATATCTCTATTTTCAATCCTATGTTTCCATAAGACGATTAAAAAATTCACATAATTTATGTTGCCAACGTGCCTGTTTCACGCATCTCGACTGATAAATAAATAATCGAATTTAAATCAAATATATATTGAAAAAATTCTTTATCTAAATTTGAAGGAATCATTGGTGGAATTCTGAAACGGTAACCGCTCATGGCAACCGCCAGTGGTAACCATTTGCGCGCATTTCAGAAAACCTAACTTAACCTGAATTAACGGGTGGTTATCTTAAACGACTCGGTGGTTATCATGTAAGTTTCTTCATGTATGGTTACCGCGTGCTCACTGTTCTTGTGTTCAACCGAAGCATTCACGTGCTAGAATCTAGAATTATGTTTTCGATCAGCTACCGCTGCAGAATTTTAAACTTCAGGTTTCAGTGTCATATAATTTTGGCCTGATTCTAACAACCTCCGGTATTTTTCTACATAGCTACTTGAAGTTCCCAGCTAAAATTTGCATATTTTGACGTCATTGCTAATTTTAGTGCAGATTTTAGACTGACACATGTACTGACTGTTTTAAAATTTTTGGATATTTATAACTATAATCAATATTAAGGATATTTTTCTAGTATACTGCAAGTTTTTTTCTTTTTGGCAATACCTTTATTTGGAATCTATCAATTGTTGACGGTTTGATGTTATAATTATGTTTTTCATATTTTTTTAATTTTCACGATTTGGCTCACTTGTGAAGCATTTACGAATTCAGAAAGACTTAATTTTGCGTGAAAGTTGTTTCTTATGGATATTTTAGTGAAAATTATGGCGATTTGTGAATAATTTACTGAATATATTAACCGTTTCAGCACATACAATCATTTCCTTACAAATATATTATCGAACGTAGTGTGTATTCAAATGTAATTTCATGATTGAATTAGCTATAAATCTAGACATACCACTTCCATTTTTCATTCCAAATCGAAACTATAGTTCCTTAAACAGTGTTCGTTAGAATAGGAACTTGTTCAATGTACAAAAATCTGCAGAGCTGGGTATATTTTACTTCTTGATTCAGTACATTTCCTAGAATTTCCCAGTAAATTCTATTCAATTTCCCCTGTATATTCTCACTTAGACTATTAACACTAAAGAATGAGCTCATTTGTATGATGCTTGAACGGAGGGAAGTACCTATTAAGAATGCTTGGAGGGTTAATGGCCAGACGGAAGAAGTTGTTCGCCTCACTGAAGTATCCAGTGGAAAGTGGGCTTCGATTTCTTTGACCCGAATCTGAGAGCCTTGGTTTTAGCATGGCTGAGAAGAGGAAAAGTAAATATTGTGGAGTTGGAAGGAATAACAGCGGGAAGAAGGCCGAGTCAGAAGTCTAGCATGGAGTCAAAAGAGCTCCTGGACGGGATCTAGGCGGAAGAAAGCATTGAGAAGAATAAATAATGATAGGATTTTCTGAAAGAAGCACAGTTTCAATTTCCAGCTTTTTAAAGATATATGCAAATCCCTTCTTCTCCAACACCATTCATTCACTCATTCAACCAAAGAAAGAAAACTCAAATTCCAGCTTTCACTTCAAGCAGCTACACGTCAATTGGGTGGTTCACGATTCACCCGCTAAATCAAAAGCAATCATAACTTTAATGAGATTGCATCCGCCAATGGCTTCATATCACACTATATAATGCCGTGATGCTGTGTGTCTCATAATTCTTTCTGTCACACAACAACTTTGTCAACACCTTTACCAGTGAACAATGTTATGGCAACATGTTATCCTGGACAATTCAATTTCTACTAATTCTAGATTCCCGAGATTTTAGATGTGATGATGCTCACCTGATACAAAATAGTCCATTGCAGAAGTGACTCGACCGTCGCATAGCAACGCAAAACAATGCTATTTCGGTTCTTGAAATAATTATTTGAGGTATAAAAGGTGTGACAATACATTATAGCAAAAGTATGCTTTAAAGTTGTACAATAGTTTGCTTAATTATGTAAATTCACAACTCTGTTGTGACTAAATTGGGTAACTAGTATTTAATATACTTGAGAGTTGGAAATACAAACCTTGCATTAGACACTGCATGCGGCTTTCAATCAACGATAATAGGCGGAAAGAGTAATATGAAGATAGCATAGGGTTGTGCAGTAGTGTGATCTACAAAAAAAAGATCGCATCCGGCAGGAGCGTTGGACCTTGAAGAAAAAATGGTTACAGTTTTACTGTGTGGAAATGATATTGGCAAGAATTGACGTAGAACACAAGGCTGAAGCTGGCCAAAAAAGATGAGTTTTCCCATCGGCCTCAGCCTTTGTCATTCGATTTCGATTGTATCTGAGACTAATGGTAATACGCATTATTTACGCTATAAGGGTCTTATGCGAGTATGTCCACAATCTGCTACAGCTAATGAAGTCATACATTCATAGTTTCTGCAAAGGGTTCAGAATCGATAACGGAATACTGAAAACTTATTAAAACCTTAAAAATAACGAATAGGTATGATGGACGACCGCCGCACCGGCGGGTCCGAAATTATGGAATCAGAATTTTCAGCTGGAGGATCAAACCGCTTGAAATCTAATCATTTTATTGTAAATTTAATTGAAGAATTTATTCAATTATTCAGGATATACTTAATGGACTCTTTTACAAATTCTTCAGAAAATTGTAAGAATTTACATTAAATTCACATCGACTGTTTGGCCTGGTCGGCGCAACATGAATGATTTTATATATTTTTTGGAAATAATTAAAATAACGCCGAATTCATTGAAAATACCCTAATAAATTTAAATCTTCAATAATCATAGAACTCTCAAGAGGCTATGGCTTCACTGTCGAGGCTACAGATATTTTAAAAAATGGTGAACACTTCAAGGCCAGTAGTTCTTAGACAACAATTCGGTTCAAACAACACGAATACGGGAATTTCGGTTCTGAGCTGTGGGAAGACAGTATTTGATTTGAATTAAGTCTGAGCCAATGAGAAACGGGAAGAATCTTAACTCTTTCATTCCATGGAATTGGACTGGAATTCAGAGGCTTCTCTTGCCCATTGTCCCAATCAACCCTATGTACTTGGCATGATTTGATGAAGGAGAGGCTGTCTGGAGTAGCGAACCCCTGTCCCAATGACCTTATTTACTTCTTGTCAGTCCTGAAGGGTTCCATTTGTATTGACTGTCTTGTCTTTGGCTTCCTTGCTCATTCACTTAATCCACTTCACTCAAATTGCTCTTCTACCAAAATCTAAGGAAAAAAAACTCTTTTCAACCTAAGTACACAAAAGGACTTGTTCTCATCTACAATCTCTACCAGGACCCATAGATGGCCACTTGTTAGGCCCTCCGGCCCTCCGGCCCTCCGAACCAACTTAGGCCCTCCTGCCCTCCGAGTAAACGTAGGCCCTCCGGCCCTCCGGCCCTCCAACCCAACTTAGGCCCTCCGACCTTCCGGCCCTCCGAGCCAACTTAGGCCCTCCGGCCCTCCAGTCCTCCGACATTTCGACCAAAATGAGCTTCTGGAGGGCCGGAGGGCCGGAGGGCCATTTCCCTATCTCTTATGTGTTAAAGTTGCGAGACTGGCCCTCCGGCCCTCCGACTCGACCTAGGCCCTCCGGCCCTCCGGCCCTCCGACTCGGCCTAGGCCCTCCGGCCCTCCGGCCCTCCGGAGGGCCGGAGGGCCATATGCCCATCTATGCCAGGACCACTATCTCTGTATCTATGGACTTCCACCACAAACTGAGCCTCCTTTCCCTTGCCTTCTTATTCCACTCACTCAATGGGACATGGGACCTTCATGCCTTCTTCATTCCAAAACCTACTAAAATCAATAGTGTTCCTTTTAAACAAAAATCCAAGATCCCAAGCTCCTCAAGTGCCTCTTGGCCAGCCACCTCACACCACCACCAATTCCTTACTTTCACCTAACACTTTCTCCCATAAGATTCTCATCGGTCCATTGTGGTAAACGCAAGACTTAATGCATGAGCCTTGAAATTTTGACTCGTTTTGCATCTTAGATTCTGGCATTTATGTGGGAAACACATGAAAGGCTGTTTTCGAGTTCGGTTTGCATAGTACTAGAATCCTTTCACTAATTTTGACCCATGCTTAAAATACATACAAATATAGGAATTATTCTTAAATTTTCACAACCAAAAGGGTTTGTCTTTGCAAAATCTTTGCAAAAATTCGGGTAAAGATCAAAATATAGAGGAGAACTTTATTTTTGAAAAAGTGGTGGAAATGTTTTGTACAAAGATTTTAATACTAACTTCTACAGTATGAATTTTGTGGTCAACTTTTTGCATTTTTATAGTCTTTTATGATATTCATTCGTGTTAATGTCCATGTTTACTGGTTTTCAAAATCGGGTGAAAATGGGTAAAACAAGCCTTGTATGTACGATTTACGTGCTAATCAATTTCCCAAATTTACTCATAAATGAATTTGGGTATAATAGTCGTTAGATTAAAGCGAAATCAAGGATTTTAAAATTATGATCTTTGGATATCCAGGCCATTTCATTTTCAAACTAATCTATAATTTTTAAAAAATGCATCGAAATTTTGCTCTCAAAGTCAGAATTATCCATATAATTTATCTATTTTAAAACCAGGACCCCATCCGATTATGAGTATGGAGTGTGGAATATCGCAGATTTTGACAAATTGGAAAAAAATTGCAGATTACCCTTGATCGAAATTTTTGTGCGCTATTCAGTATGCTCAAAAAATTTAAAATCAACTCGTCAAAATCATTCGATATCGTATATAAATCATGTACCTTGTTGCTAGCAAAATACTACATGAAGCCCTTGACTCAAAATATGGATACCAGTCTGTTGTGTTGTATACTGAATAGCCAAGTCACTTGACAGGCTGAACACAAAACAAAATATAAATCTTGGGTCCGTAAAGCTTGAGTAGACAACCGACATGTGAGGAGTAGATCACAGAAATTGTAGGTCAGGCACTCGATATAGATCATCCATGACATTCAGAGCAACATACGGCACGACGATACATTTCTGATCTTGTAAAACCTGGTCAGCTGGAAATGGTGTCTTTGTGTCTCTTTTGGAGTTAGACTGAGGGTCTTGTTTGAGACCCTCATTCCCTTAAATCTCCGATCTCATGTCAACAGAACAGCCGTAGTGTGTGCAAATTCGTCTGGTTCTTTGAGGTTGACCAGCCTAATGTGAAGAAATGGAGGATGTTGTTCGAGAGGAAAGTACACCTTTGGGAACAGACGAACTTTCTGTAGCGGAAAGTGAGTGGGACGTGGAGGGAGGAGAGGGCATTGACGAAGTCGTGGAACAAACCTGATGGAAACCCTTTCCAAGTCATCATTACATTAAGAGAAACCGGAAACAGGAATCCAATTTTCTCTCGAATCCTTAGAACCCCTACTTAGCCTCACGCATTCCCATGCATCTAAGGAAGGCCTTTTTAAGTGGCCTAAGCTTCAAGCATGCCAGATCTTTGGAACCAAGCTCCTGTCTACATTTTAATGGTGTTAAGCATTTCTACAAAACCTTTTCATTCCCAAGTCAGACCGTACAGGATATGCACATTACGTTTTATGTGAGGAAAAGTCGATTCTTGAATTAGGCTCTGACTTGATGTACCTTGCCCAAATACTCCAAACAAAACCAAACATGGAAATTACAAAATACTGGGTAATAATTTTAGGAACGGATTGATCGAACGGTTTTAAAATGTACTAGGATCTGTACAAAAATTAGGTTGCTAGGCGAAAATACATTTAAAAATTTTGAAGAAGTAAATACTTGGTATAAAATCCAGCTAGCCAGTTTTGATAAAAGCAAACAAAGGAGTGACGTATTAAATTTACCTGAACCGGCAAGAATTTACGAGGTTCCAAAAAAGTATTGCCAGGAATTAATATCTTGCAAAATGTTATATAATTATTTAAAAAACTTATACAGTAGAAAATCATTTTAAAAAGTGTCTAAATATTCGGTAAAATGCAAAAACATTATACCAAATATAAAAACATCATCAAAATATGCAAATATGCACTGAAATCCTTAGAACATTCAAAAGCATGCAGTATAAAATTTAGTTAACTGAACCAGTGTTTAAAAATTCCGTAAAAGTGCAAAAAAATGACAAAAACTCTATAATATGCACACTTTTCTAAAAATATAACATCAAAATATGCAAATAAGCACTGAAACCCGCAGATCATGTAAGTGCATGCAGCATTAAACTTGCATACTCGAACCAGGTCGATGAAGGATCTGAATTTTTGTTGAACTTGAACCTTTGCTTCGTATGTGTGCTTATTTGCAAGTAGAAGAGAAAGAAAATGCATATGGGAACTCATTGTTTGAATTTACCTTAGAAAAAAAAATCACAAAAGCTTTCAATATGCCTTCAGCAATTATTGTATAAGTAAGTATGCATACTTAGCTGGTTAGCACAAACTGACCAAGCCTGAGTGCTAAGACTAGTTCCCATTTTAGTTGATCGATGTAAATCTCGTGTTTCTTTGCAATTATTATAATTCATCTAAGAAAGTTTAAGTTGAAACTCCCATTACGAAATTAGGATTAAGCTGTCGCAAAAGTTTGAAGGGATGATAAAATGGAGGAATAATTTATAGTTTGGTCAATTTGACTAGTATAACCTAAGCTATTACAGGAAATACGCTTGAGTATAGGTATAAAGGAAAGGATGTCAAAAGATCGGCGAATTTCAAAGCTTACTACGTCAGCTTAACAAAAATATGGTTTGAGGCAAGTGGTACATAAGCGGAGGTATGTAGGAAGTGAAAGAGCATTTGGAGATGCCATGTTGCTTGTTAAGCTCTGAGAGTGGGTCCAGGTATTTGATTTCCTTTTAAGGGATGCCAGTGGCCAGAATCAATAAAGTGTTGGGAAAACAAAGTCCTTTGAAATAACAGAAGTGGGATTAGGTTATTAAAATCCCGGCTCCATAATTACCTGCACTTGACTCTGAGTAGCCCAGAGGAGAGCAGAACGGGTTTCAAATTATTCCGCATTTCTGCCATCACCAAATTCTCAGTTGATATCCAAAATTGAAAGCTGACGAACCCATTGATTCAAGATTGGAGTAAAGTGTGGAGAGAGAGAGGAGCTTGAGCACATACTTCACTTTCCCCATTCAATGCACCATGCCTTCCTCAGGCCTACGATTTACACAAGTGCTATGGAATGGAGTGAGGGTTAGGAAAACTTTTCTCCAGTTCATCATTTTTAGGAAGTGGATCGTGTGTGTGAATACGCTCTTTCATAAAAAATAATCAACTACGAAAATCAAAAAATAACGACCGATATAATCAGAGATGAGAAACTTATTTACGAAAGATATTTAAAATGTTTTAAATAAATATTTAAGATAAACTAGGATTCTTTTGTTTTACAAGATTTGGCATATGTGCATCTAAATAAAATACGTTTTCACCTAAAAGGGTGAAAATACTCAAATTTTAATATTAATATTTACTAAAAAACTAGGAAATATTTATTTATAGTTCCGCTGCTCTGGCACATACGCTTGTAAATACAATATTTTTCGTATTTACGAAAATCTTGAAATATTTGGATTTAAACTTTCTAGAAAATGATTCTAAATACCTGGAATAGGCACAAACAGTGTTACGATTAATATTGCTATATTTGAAATTAAGAAATATACCGAATATAACCAATGAATCCGTCAATGGTTATTGGTTGTGGCAAACATGGTTCGCATTATTTAGTTTGTTAAAATAGTGATTTGCCTGTAATACGTTTCCTTTTAACACTTTGTGTGTAAAACATAAAAACCGGTAGGGTATTTGTCATTTACTAAAACAACACCACAAATAATGACCAAACAGTCCATTCCTGCGTCTTGCTTCAAGTGAGCAAATGTAACAAATTAGTTACTTTGATATATATTTACTTTATCATTGTAAATTGGTAATATAGAAATTTGATTGTGTAAAGGTTAAATCAAATTAAATATCATGCAATATTTAAATACCACTTGTTTGACATCTATGGTCTATGATATGAAGTTACTTCAAAACCCCTTTCTCGACTTTATAAAATAAAAGATCGGAATAAAAATCATGATTCCTTAAATTCTTAATTTCGAAATAAGGAATTCAAAAGGAAAATATGTACGAGAATCAAAATATCACAACATCGAAGTTAAATATAAGAAATTACTGAAATGCAGAAAAATGAATCATTAAAAATAGAATGCATTAAGAAATCCTGGCAAAAAAAGCGCATTTGGTACCCACTAGCACTGGCCATCGGGCTGCTGTAAATTCAACTACGAGTAAATGCTAGATTTCAGCAAGAATTATGTACAATATTTAAAGAAGAGTCGCAAGGAGAACGAGAACATATAAGCACAGGTTAACTGCATAGTGAAATGTTAATGCACAATCTGCATGCTCCCAGTGTTCCTGAGTAGTGGTACACACAAGTCACGACTTCTGAAGTCTATAAACTTTCTCGCGTAAAACAAAGCCGTTTTCCTGCCATGGCATGTTCCTGCAATGAAACCAGCCTCAAATCTAGTCCGAATAATTGGTATGGATAGGATCGTATTGTGAGAGGCATGTCAAAATCACGTAACCACTCTTATTTTCTCACTTTTATCTTAATTTGAGCGTAATTTAGTTCATGGAGCGGTCTGGAGTCCTCCGAGTCGCCTGAGGGGTACCGTATCAAACTCCGTGCTAACAAATTAGGGAGGCACAAAGAGAAACATGCATATTCATTGATGTGGAGCGAAGGGCGACGAGGCAGAGGGAGAGGCCCTGGGGCCTACTTTCTCTTGTTATGCTTTCTCCATGCAGAACAACTCAAACTTTGGAGATTAGTTCTGCTGTCTTCTCTGTGCCAGTCTGGGATTACTCACCTGAGGGACGATGAGGGCAATGATTGCGGAGCTGAGGGAGGACAGGTTCAGGTCATCTGCTCCGCTCGTGCAGAGGTTCACAGAGTCAATACTTTGACCACCCGTCGTGTAGCTTGGGCGCTGGAGGCCTCGTCCATTATCTCCACTACTTCCATGCCGTACATTCCTTTGACTGAATGGACAACTCATCTTCACTTCGAATGTTTCACTGAAATTCATACAAAAACATATTGTCAGTACATATTTATGTAAACTTCGTCACCTATAACAAGGGGTACATCAAATCAAATTACATCAAATCAGCTTATTATTATTTGTGACTCTAAAAATACATTGGCGCTGAATCGCCGTATGCTGGATGTAAAATTTTATTTTAGGCGATGAAAGGGTCTTGTTTAGCGCTTAGTTACGTTAGAACCCGCAGATTTCCTAACCACTAAAGTACTGAAGCGTTAATAGTTCAAAATTAGAACCCGTAACGTCAAAATTAAAGTACAAAAATTCCAATATTAAAAAGCGCAACATTCTCAATAAATATCAAAATATTTAAAATATTTTTAAAAAACCTGCCTGACGGCAGCTTGCGACCAAAAGGA
>JAQFYU010000965.1:0-17418 GCA_034694905.1 Ceratophysella granulata | reverse complement strand
TGGAGATAGCCATTAATGGCTCAAACTGAATTTTTTCTCCCTTTTCTTCCTTCATAGTCGCTCTGCTCTTTTAAGTCCTTTTTCCAGCTACTTCCCTTTGCTTTCTCCCTTTTTTTTTCTTCATCTCCACATTGTGTCCCGGAGATTTAAAACATTTATTTTCGTGGTGTAGCCTTTCTTGGTTTTCCTTTTGTATTTTTTTTTTATTTGCCTCTCTTTTTTGTGTGTGTGTGTGTTGTTGCCTTAAGTCCAGATTCACTTTTTTTCATAGAGTGAATGGAAGGCACAAAAGGCTGGAGGATCTCATCCTCGGCTCCCTCTCTCATAATTATTGAATATTGTATAATCCTGGAGATACAAAGCTCTGTGCCAAGAATTCTCCACTTAGTCTCTATGGGACTGAGTGGAGGCAGATGAAGGAACCAGAGCGTGTTTGTTCACTCCTTGTACTTGCATGCTCTCCTTTTATAATGAAATTTATCATCAGTTGTTAAAAAGGAATGTATCCCAACACCCAAAGCCGGGGATCGTGTTTGCTTACAATTCCCTTTAATATTTCACCAAAAGCTCGGATATCTGATCTCTAGGTACATGCTTTCCTTTTTTGCACTCACGAAGTGGGACCATGTTCTCAAGAAATTGACTTCCTTCTGCTCACATCCGAGTATTCTTTTGATCTGATCATTTTTTTTGTGTGTGTTTCGTTCTTTTTCCAGGAGATGAAAGTGAATTGGGCCACATCGCCAAACAGCCAATCCAAACCTGACACAAGCAGTAAGTACAGAATTCTACATTCTAACTTCAAATAATTAAATAAACTTAATTATTTATTATGATAGTATATTACACATTTCAAACCGTATTTCCGCTTAAAAAATGTTCGATTACTTTATATGTGACATAATTAATTTTATCGGAGTTTATCGGGCAGTTGTTTTGCCGACAATATGTCAAGACCAATCTTGACTATTTTATCGCCAAATAAGTGCCTTTTATCGCCGCATTAACCATCAAACTTTTTTCCTAATTTTTGGGATATCTGAATAGTTGGAATATTAATAGCTCGTATAATTTAAAATTTGAATAGTCCGAATACATCAAAATCCATATATTTAATTAATTCGAATAATGGTTTAACATTCAATTGTTTCGATTTTCGATTACGTCAAAATTCAAACTATTCATTGAATTCGAATAATGGTTTAAAATTCAAGTATTTCGATTACATCAAAATTCAAATTATTCCAATAATTTCGAATAGCAATTTGAAATTCAAATAATTATTTAAAAAATTAACTTAAAATTATGCAAATGATTCGAATACTAGTTATAAAATTTAATCGTAACTGCTTGTTCTAAAGATTTTAAAATTCAAACAAATTCGAAACATTCAAAAGGCAAGTGGTTAAGTATTCCGAATCAACACAATTCATAAATATTAAAATTCTTAAAATTACAATAAATCGAGTAGTTAGTTCAAAATTCAAAAATTTTCAATATGCAATGATATTGATGAGAATTAGAATATACCAATTAATAATAAAATACAAGTAATTCGAACAACCTACTTAAAACAGTTCGAATAATAATGAGTTTATAAGTTAGGTATTTTTATTTTAAAAAACGGGCTTATGAAATAGGTTACACTACACTTGGGCAGGGGTTCAGCTATTTTTCAAAAGTGGCATGTTCGATTGACATGTGATTTTCATCTAAACGCAAATGTCAGCAATATTTTAGAAATTGGATATACGTACCAAATCCGGATATCCTTAACTTCCGAATAACCCGAATATGCGGGCATGGCAGTAACAATTTACCCGAAGTTCTAATACTAGGGCATTTATACTTGGCCGAATTGCATTAGTGCGTAGTTATGCAGGAACTCGAGTTTTTTCCCTTGTCTAGCTTAATAATCCAATTACTGAGAATGTAAATGAATAGTGAAATAGCCCGCAGTTTTGAGCTGAACTGTCCCTTTGTTTATGAATGCATTCAATTTCCATAGAATGCTGCTCCGAGAATTCCAAGTTTGAAAGTTATATGCAGGTAGACTGGGTATGGGACTTTTGAATGGCTTTTCCGGCCTCCGTATAGTAACTCCCACAGTTATTGTATTGTCCATATTCTGCTAAAGAGGAAAATTGTATGGGAATGAGATAATAAGTATTTGATTGTGACCTAATACGTTTGGGTCTCCATCCCGTCTCAGGATATTGATAAGCTAGTCCACCACTTCAATGAATTATTCACGCATCAAAAATACGTTTTATTTTATTACATTATCGAGAAGTGTCAGTGTTTTCCCGACCGGGCAATATGGGTAATGTCTTTACTCTTATTTACTATCAACGTCAACATGAATAGAATATTTTGATGGATATTTCCCACAAGTTGGCTCAATATATTTGGCTGCATATCACACAATTTAGTGCGTGCATGCTAGGGCTGTAGCGGTTCGCGGTTCATCTGTTGTGGGAGTTAGAAAGGTCTGGGTTTTAATTTGTTTCTTGATGATAAAAAATAACGACCTGAATTTAATTTATAGATTGACCACAATCTTCATATTACTTCATGTTTGAGAATGATATTTAAATATTCTGTATTTATAAATGTAAATAATTTAAATTTAATGATTATTCAAACATTCATAATCTGTCTTAATCCTGGTAAAACAGGTAAATTTAAATTAAAGATTACTATTAAATTATTATATTAATAACAAGGCAACATTAAAAATTGCACTGGATACAGAAGGTTGCCATATTTCACCTATTATCTCATTCTATCCTTTAATGCTAACACAATTTTATAATTACTATGCTCAGTGTACCTACATGCCTACTATGTTGTGGAGTTTAATTGAAAACGAAAAGAGATTCAGAAAATATTACCGAAAAATAGGAACTCGAATCGCGAGATGACGCGTTTTGTGTTTGGGAAATTGTATGGATTCTATGTTGTAGAAATGCGGCAAGTCTTGTTAAAATTGGAACCACGGGTCCACTTGCTGTATTATACAAGGCAAAAAGGCATGCACGTACTTGTTGTACAATGCGGTAACTTGTTCGAGTAAATGAACCTAGATCGTCAATAAACGTAAGCACCGTACCACGGAGACTAAAAGCGACTACTTAGCCACAAATAATTCAAAGTTTGCATACTTCTGAATTAGTAACAAACTGAAACACTATCAGATCCGCCATATGCAGATCCGAGTAATTAAACCTAAGAGTCTAGCCGAATTCTTGTCAGGTTCGTAGTTAAGCAGGCCCACATCCTGCCTTCCTAGTTTCAATTTGTCAGAATGAGGGTAAAGAGAAAATGTGACTGTCATTTTGGTCTGACTCCGTTTTTTCCCCCTCCATCTCCCATTTGGCCTCCTTGGCTCTTTGTTGTTTTAATTTATATTTTGATGAGAGTCGGACTAATTATCTCGTTACATGGAGCTCCCCGGATAGCAGTTGATTATTTTTGAAACTGTATGAGTTTGAGTTGGGTCTCTCCAAGGAGACTCCAGTTGATTCCATTTGATTTCCTGTTTCCTCTTCCGCATCTCTGGTGGGCGGCGGAAGGTTTTGTTGGAAATCGGTAGGGCTTTTGATGGGACCTACTACATGAGGACATAGGACAGGGTTTGAGCTCTTGAGTCAGATTATGTTCCCAGTTTTATTTTGGACGGAGGAGGTTTCAAATAATGCTGTGGTGGTTTGTCGTCGAAAGTACCTGGATCCTCCGGTTCCCCCTTTTTCCATTCTAAATGAACGTCACTTAGGACACGAGGAGAAGGGAAGGGACCAGGGTTCATTCCCGTCTCCCAGCCAAGTAATTGCCTATCCCGTTTTATAGTATGATTCCTTCTGACCCTGTTAGTCTTAACGACATCATCCAAATTAAAATCAGCCTGGAGGTAAACTCGGTTCTCTCTACAATCCACTTCCACCTGAGTCTTTCCCAAACCTTGTCAGCGGAACGTATCAACCAAAACATTTCCCATAATTGGGAGATGTGTAGAGTCGAGGTGGACGATTTAAGAATTTCCTTTTGGCAAAATTATGAAATCCTAATGTTCTCTCTACCTTTTCTTTTTCTTTTCTCAAACTTTCTCTGCTTCACTCCGTTTGTTTGAACCTCCTGGCTTGGAACTCAGTTTGAATTCCTGAAGTCTTTTTGTTGGAATTCAACTATGAATGAAATATGGGAATATTCTGAGTTCTCTGCATGACCTTTAACGGGTGGAAGAGATTTTTCAATAGAACGACACACGCCGTGTTTCATATAACCTTGAGTTGACAGACAGTATTTTGTTCTTGTTCTTGGGAAAGAACTTCTATGTTGGACCATTTCCTATTCTCAAGACTTTCACTTTGGGGCTGGTTTCACTCAAGAACACTAATTGGCTTGAGGTTGGAGCGTTTCAACCTGGAACACGGTTTCAATCAAATATGAAGCGTTTGCTCTTCAATATTACAGTAGGTTTGGTTGTATGATGCTATGGGCTACTTGAACATGTTATGTGATCAATGAGTGATCACGTGGTTTGTCTCGGAAAATGTTTGATCTGAATATAGTAAGCGTGCTCGCACAGTAGCGCTTGTCGAACGTCGGCATCACTATTTCCATTTTATAGATTTTTGAATTTATTCATAAGAATTTTACTCTACATTTTCGAGATGTTATCCTAATTCTATATTCTGTCACACGGCAACTTTCGTCAACACGGATACCGGCTACCATTGTCCTGGCAACACTATCCGCTATTATACAAAATTCAAGTTTCCCTAGGAATATAAAACTTTTAAATGTTTATTTCACTTCCGTTACAAACAGTAAATTAGGAAAGTGACTCGACTGCCATATCAACGTCGTACTACAACGATAGATAGTTTTTTAAATAGTTTTTTATAATTAGCATTTTCAATCATGCGATTCAAAAATATGTTGATGTGTAAAACAGATATCTGTGCGTACAGTACAACACATTACCGATTGTCTGCTTAATTACGCGTTCAAATTTGAAAAAACACAGGAACAGACCGTGATATCAATGACAAATGGGTCAGCTAGTTCTTACATCAAATTGTGATGATCTCTGAAACTTCAGAAATTCAAAACCAAAAATTGGTCGCATTTCTTGGTTGCAGAAAGCCCACGCGGTTATATATTGTAGAAATGCGGCAAGTCCTGTTTAAACTGGATTCGTATGCCTAGTTGCCGAATTGCACAAGGTACAAAAACCTAAATCCACTTTTTGTATCATGTGACACCTGGTTCAGACCAATTGTTTTGGTACTTAATTCTAACCCACAGCAGCGAAGATACAAAACATCCATACATAGCTATAAATAACCGATTAACAAATGACAGCTCAGCTCTGAAAACACGGCCGCTAGTTGTTTGTCAGAATTGCCTTTTATTTGTAAATGGGACAATGGGATAATGGCTGGAATAGGATCAAATATTTTGACTGAGCCCGTAAGTTCAAAACAATGAGCATCACACCACTAGCACAGAATACAAATTCGGTAGGCTAGGTCACGCGCATGTAGTACATTGTGCGTGATCAACAAAGCGGCTTGTGGTCAGCAAGAAGAAAGGAGTCTAATTCATAGTGTTTCAAACCTCAGATTAGTACAGCTGATGCTGGTAGTTTGTGTTTGTAGGCATACAAGCACGACCATACAACGAACAATAATGCTTTTCATTTTGCAAATAGCTGACGCGCACACGTATTTGCTTTCTTTTTGTTCAGAATTTTGTCATATCCTCAAATAAATGTGACTCCAGGAGTTTCGTGCTAAGGTTGTCAGGTGAGAATGTGTCAAAAGTCACGAAGGCGTGACGTTACAACTACTCAAAACAACAAATCGTTCCAATACTCCGGCTCTGAAAACTACATTTTTACTCGGTACGATATTTTATGCAAAAACATGGTTTTCAGGGTATTGTTCATTTGAAATCTTAATATATTGTCGATTCAAATCAAAGAGGTTCCGATTACCAAATTTTACATTGTATTTTTTTTTTGCATATTTAAAGATTTTGGTCGATATTAGCGTATTTTGAAAAATTTCTATTTTTGGTACATATTAAAGCTTTCGAACATTATTTTGGCACGTTCGCTACTTTCCTATTCCTCTATTCAAAAATGGTTTTTGGACATTTCCGTAGGAATTTCGCCTTTAGTTAGATTTTCTCAATATATTTACCATTATCATTTGACAGTATTTGACTTTTCGAAATTCCAATACTTATTTTTTTGCATCAACTTGTGTTATATATTTTATTGCATAAGTAATTTAAGTGGCATTTTTGGTGTCAATTTGAATCAATTTTTGGACCAATTTGAAGCAGAAAACCAGGTACATTGAAGCTTATACGTTATACGGTAAAATAAAGCCAAAGCCGAGCTATGGCTGCATGGAGATGATCTCAGTGTAAATTCATAAGGTTGAATTTAGAATCTCTTTTTCTACGCCGCAGTTCCATTATTCGGTAGACGGGAAGTGGTAGAATAAAACTTAACTTTTTATGACAATATAATTGTCAAAGAGAATTGAGAAAAGTTGTTTGAAATCATGGGTTTTAAAAGTGGGAGAAGAGGGAGAAGAAAAAAAAAGGTACGTCATAAAAGTTGGCAGATTTTGAAGTGAGCGGAATGAAAGTGGGCTTGACACTCCGAGACAACTCTTCTCATCTGTCTTTATGAAAACGTGTATGTTGAGCTAATGAGAAAGTATTATGGTTTATAGTTGGAGAAATGTTTGAGACTCACTTTCCCCTCTGTCTCTGTTTATGGCAAGAAAGTGGGAAGAAAACCGATTGGAGGTGAACATAAAACAAGAAGGTTTTGGAACGGGACTTGGGCTCAGGCCTTCTTCTCTACAAATCCACAGTTGCAACTTGAATTTTTTAGTCTAATTTATATGCGAGGACTTCAGATTATATGAAAATACATGTTCCACGTATTTACGAACCCTATGTATCCTCATTTGGGATTAACGTCACTTTCACCACAGACTAGCCGCTTTTAAATGTAATTTGTGACTTACTCTGAACTGGACGTAGTTTATCCTGGATTCTTGTACGTTTTCATTGTTTCAACGATTTAAGAGCGCTTTGTTTATGCAATTTTGAAGATTTTAACTCAAAAATGGTTCTACTCGTATTATGTCGAATTTAACCGCTTTGTTTTCAAGTTTACAAGTTCGAAAAACGCTTGCCAAAGTTAATCAATCAATAATTGACTTTTGACATTTATATAGCATTCGATTTACGTGAAAAATTCCTAATTCTGCATTGTGTGAAACAAATGCATAGAAATGGTAATACAAAATCATGAAACATATTTTCAAAATTAGCTAAATTCGAAAGAATTGGAAAATTTTACATTTCATCTCTTGGTTTTAGCTAATTTTCCAGTTTAATGTCTTTTTTGCATTTAAATCAAAATCTTAATTGTCTGAGAATTTGACAATTTTTTTTGCAGACGCGAAGAATTTGTCTAACAGTGACATTTTTGACATGCCATGTCAATTTTACATAAAATTTTTAAAAAATCTGTTACGGATGATAAAAATGCTAGAAAATATGAAATAGGTTTAAACAAGTTAAGGTTGGTAAAACGGTCTAAAATTGTATTTTTTTTCGTGTGAATAATTATAAATTTTCCTACTTTATTTTTTTAAATTTTTAAGCGTAAACCGAAGCCACAGTTTGTACAGCTATTTGTACAATTCTTTACACTGTTAGATTATGAACTCAAAAATTGAGATTTGAATTAGCACAAAAAACCAAAATACAGAAAAAAGAATATTTTAGTGTCTAATATGGTCAAAAGTATTAAATACTGTTCTTATGTAATAATAATAAGTTGTGTGCTTTTCCTTGACGAAGCACTTATAAAGTGAAAGTGAATTTACAGACTCTGTGAAAATCCGCCATAATTAGCAAGTAGACCGGAAAATCATTTAATTCCTGCTCATTTGGTGTTCATGTAAACGTAGAAAGGAATAATTATTTCAACTCGAAATTTACTCCGCCTTGTTTTGTTTTTTTGCACATCTCCAGGCTTCTGCGTGAGGTTTCCATTTGGATTGAGGGAGAGAAAAAAGAGAGTCGGGTTTTGTGTAATTGTGGCTAGTTTGTTTTGCATTCCTAATTCGTATTGTGGACGATCGATTGAGTGGAGCGTAATTCATAATATTATTATAAGCTTAACTAGGGATGAATAGGTTTTGTGCCATTTCGTGGCTTGCACTGTACCACTTTCTTTTCTTCTAATCTCTCTCCCTTCCTTCTTCCTTTGGCCAGGCTACTTTCCACATATTATTGTGTACGAGGAGTACGGGTCCATGTGGGTCTCTCTGCATACCTGTTGTAGGTTGTAGCATGGAGCGTGGCATGAGACATGCATAACTGCCATTAGCTCTTTATCTTCCCATCTCTTCCCCCTTTTCCCAGTTTGACCGATTCTACTTTTTCAAAGGACTTCCTTGTTTGTTATCGAACCTTGTCTACCCTTTCAGTTGCATGTTCTTTGAACGCTTTCTCAGAACTTTCCACTTTTCCTTCCTTTTAATCCAATTCAGCCAGACTTAGAGCTACGTGTGGAGAACTTGGGGTCAAGTCTTTCTTTTTAATTTTCTCGCCCTAGTAGGCCTCAGTTAGCACGACGTTAACGGGACGATAACCGGTAAATACTCCTGAATCAGCGTGGGACTAACTGTGTATTAAATTCCATGCTTAGGCTGATAGGGGGAAATGATATAGAATTACAGGAAACAAATCACTTGGTTACCAAATACAATGAGCAAAGTCGAAAGGCATGAAAATCAAACTACAAGAAACTGATCTGGACCTTTTAAAAATAAAATGACAAGAATTAACATTGGACGTATGGCCCTAAGCAACAGCCATGTGTATTTGTCAAAAAATTGATTGGCTACAATGAAAATGGGCTTGAAATTTAATAATAGCAATCCCGTAATTTACTCGCACAATCTAGCCTCTGCTTTGTGAGACGAAGTAATGGCGAAATACTTAATGTTTAATTAATTTATTCTTTTATTTTTTATATTAAAAAAAATATTTTATCTATTCAAGTAATCGACACGCCACAATATATTCAGTTATTTCTACATCAATTTCTGCAAGCAAGGAACCAGGATCCTGATTTCGCTTTGATTGGCTATAGCTATGTATAATATGTTGAGCGTGGAGTATGTAATGTACACTTTTTGTACCTAGTGAAAAAGTAAGTTTACCCAGCGGGAAGAGATATATTTTGAATTTTACTTGGTGACTTTATGGAGAAATTTGAACATCTACCTTCCCGCTTGGAAAACTTAAGCTTTCACAAGGTATAGAAGGATGTCGACGCGTCGACTTGAGTACGTTGCAGGTTGTTGTTGGAAGTTGGAAGAGACTTTTGCTACACCATGGATAGACCATTCCCTTATACTTGTATTCATGTCATAGCCTGGCTGGCTCTAGGCTATCTCAATCTCCCAACGCAACACACAACAAAGCTAAGCTGTTCCAGGGCTGCTGCAGCCCTTGACTTTGGCGGTAACTGGAGTTAGCGAGGAGGCACGGAGTTTGAACTTCCACGATCTACGAGTTTCCACGTGTTCTCTCACATCTGTTTCCCGTTGTCTAATTTACAATTATTACATGATTATAATTTGAAGTGAAATCAATACATAACATGTATCCTACATCTAATACTAGTCATCCCACTATATTGACTGTCAGGAGGACTGGTCGTTATCACCGTATCCAAAGGCGACGACGATACTATCGGGCTCTAATCGAAAAGAGTAATTTTTTAAATCATTTAAATTCTTATCAAATTATGAACTTCTGTGTGAGTCGTACGTACGACAGTTTCAGGTCTCACTAAAGCTGACCACCTTCCACCACCTCCACCACCTCACATACTAATTACCTAATTAATCGGAATATTTTAATTCTTTCCGAGGTTAGATTAGGCTTGGATTATGTTTTCTAATGCCTTCGGGTATGGCGACAAACCTCGACAAGAATTTAAAAATTCCTCTGCGGGCGTTTCGCAACACCTAACCTAACTTCTTAGGCCTAAACTAAAGTCACACAAGTGAGGAGGTGGTGAAAGAGGTATAAGTTTATTAATGAGTCCGTTGTGCAGATTTTCCATGCATGACTCGTATTCTACTTCTTACGCCAACACTGGTCACATTCGTATGAAGTGGTAAATTCTAAGACCGGAGCATCTTTGTTTCCGTTAATCAATTTCCAAGTTCAATATGCATGTGTGGTCAAAGAGAAAGCATGCGACATTTAAGGAATCCTTGCCAATTTGAGTTTCTCCGTTTGAAAATTCTGTCAGTAAATTGCATTTCCCAGCCTCTGTCCTCTCTCTCCCTCCACATGTTGTTCAGTATATTAGGAACACATTCCTGAGGCAATTTAGCTGAAAATGTGATAAATACCCCCCTAACATTCCACTCGAACCCATCCTCCTAGCAGCCTGGACTCTGTTCTACGTAGATTGAATTTGAATTCTATGGTCTCTCGAACCTCTACAACTACAACTGAGCTTCAGCCTGAAAAGTCAAGCAGGAGGTTTCGGACAATTTAAAACTTTTCCCAGCCTCCGCCGGAGTTCCGAAGAGAGTAGACACGTAATTTGTCTCAGTTAAAGATTTTTCTGTTGTGTAAGCAATTGGTGAGAGCAGGGAGAGAGAGAGAGAGGAAGTGTGTGAATAAAAGGATATATGTTTCAGAAATGGTAAATTGTACACTTGACGAATCTCGTCACGTGTATGCCTTTCAATTGGATGTCGGCTCAGATCACTGTTTTGTCGAGCTAGCATTCCATGTTCTATTTTCCGTATGAGGCAAGACTAAAAAAAAAAAGTGCAGAAGCTCCAGCCTCTTCCTTTGACCGTTTTGTGGTGAAAGCTTCTCCCCAATTCCGCTCACAGCCTGTGTTGACAAGTGGGGTCCATGATAATATGCTCCACTGACGTAACTGTCAATTTCTAGACTTCCACAGCTTACACTTGTTCTACAGGGAACAAAAGAAAAACCCTCAAAAGAATTTGTTCTTTTTCTCCTTGGAATAGAGTTAGGCCATTATTATTCCTCACATTTGCATTCCGTCCAGCAGCAGGAGCAGTCCTGTTCGACGGTAGGCAAACTGGACCAAGAGGTGTTCATCCCTTGGCAGGAACGTGAGCAGAGGAACCCTTCAACATTTCAACCATTTGTAATGAGTGAGATGATTTGTTGGAAGGGTCGGGGTGAAAGTAGAGGACTGGCGTGAGGGATGAGGCGCGAAGAATGATTTTGGCTTGAGACCTCAAGCCTTGTTTTCTCTACCCGAACCTCGTCTGGTCTGCCAGTGTAAAATTTTGAGTGAAAACCCTTCGGTTGTCCCCGTCCCAGTTCGGCCGAGGTCGAGGAGAGTGAAAGAGGCTGATCCGTTCCTCTGGATTTTCACTCAGTTTTTGTACGCCTTCGACTCCATTCAGAACTCTTTTCTGCTAGACCCACTTTCTCCTTCCACTTGTTGTTAGTCAGTCTGACTTGGCCGCACTAAACTCCGACCTCACGGTAGTCCAGGTAGGCCTGAACCTGTTGGAACTCAAGGAACATCTTCTGACAAGACAAACTCTCCGCATCTATTGATATTCAGTTGGACACAATTTTTGTAAGCGGAGTCAGTGGTGCTTGTCTGAACTTGAGTTTTGTAAATGTTTGACAAGATTCTGGAGAAGTAGAATATATTCTCCGGCTGGAGAAGGAAGCCGCTTTTTTTTTTTTGGAGGAGATTGGAAAGGATTGGAACAACAACGGACGCTCACGTACCTCCGTGGAGCCTGGTCTCGTGTCGGAGTTTCGTTCCATCAGTCACGACGGAATCCGACATAATTTTCCCATCTACCATCAGTCCGCCCCCATTTCATGCCAAAGTGTATCTCCCGGCTAATTGCTGTTGTCCGTCCGGACCTGCCGGTCTGTTGACATCCCCTCTTCTCCGTCATCCGAGCGGGATGTTGGCTACAATGTCGGCCCTCATGCTTCCCACCACGGCAACTGTTGCGACCATGGGCGGCAATCCAACTCATCATATGCCGCTCCTGGCTCTTCCGCACAAAACATCACTGGACGGTAAACTCAGCTTTGTCACCAATAAATCAGGTAGTCTTGCTCAACTAGTTAACGTGACAGGTGTTTGGGTCAGTAGATAGTTGAGTTCAGTTACGGGGATCGGAAGAAAGTGAAGAAAGTACTTTGATTTGAACAATTTTGTGGGTCAAGAGTCAATATTGTTAGTGTTAGGTTTTATATTTTAAGGAGTGTCAAAATTAGGTGCTTTGACATTTAATTCAACATACGGTAAAGTTATGTGTCATGAGGTGTTCAATTTCATATGCTAAAGGTAACATATTCCTAAATCTCATTTTTGGATAAGCATTCTTAAATTCCATGTTTGGTTAGTTGACAATTGCTATTCCTGAGTCCAAAATGCTATGGTAGGTTAGGCGGCTTCTAAATTGTCATATGTTGGGTAAGGTGATATTTTGAAATCGGATGTTGCGTTAGACAATATTTTGAAATACCACTTTATGTGATCATATTTTGGAATGAAATGCTTGGTTAGAATATTTTGAAAGGTCATGTTAGGTTAAATATTTTCTTGGAATGCAATATTGGGTTAGATTATAATTTGAAGTGAAATGTTGAGTGTTTAGACCAAATTTTGTAATTATTCGAATAACGTGTTCGGTTGAATAGGCTGGAGAATGTGAGTTCAGGTGTGCAGCATGTTAACTGCTTTGATACCTTGAATATTCGACGAATGTCCAATTTCTACTTTGCCCAAAAAGAGCCTAATTATATTTCGCTAATTTAATTTAAATGAAATTAGTTACTTCAAACTTCGTCCAATTCTCAAATTATCCTGATTTGGTGAATTATTTGATTGTAAATTGATTCATGGACGACAGATAACAAGGTTTCGGGTTCCGTAATGTTGTGCGAAGAGTGAAGTGAGGCTGGCATGTAGATACTAGACACAGCGTCTGAATAATTCCATGAAAGGCCAAAATTTCAAATATCAGGTAGACCAAAAGGACCGTATTCCTGTGAAAGTGGATGAGTGAGGAGAAGAGAGGCCGGAGAGATGGAAGAACAGAAGGGCTGGAGCTGAAAGCTGAGCGGAACGGTTCTGGAATAGGATTTGTTTGTGTAACGAGGTGAGAGATGAGCGTGTAAGTTGAGACGATAGAGGAAAACTACCTTTTCTGATACCTGTTGAACATTTTTCTCAACCTGCTTCCCCGATCACTTTTTTTTTTCTTCCTGATCGTCGATAAGTATATTGGCTCCAGCCATTTCAATACCACCCTACCCTGCTTTCACTCCCATCACTTTCTCAGCAGTAGGCCTCCTGGCATACGCTACGCTACATGCTACATTGTACTAGGCGAGGGCTGAAGTAGGGACAAAAGCCAATTAGTAAATAGGTTCTAATTTTTGCCCGGTATATATTTTTAATTGCATTAAGTTATAATAACATTATGCAATTAAAAATATATTTTAATAATTATTAGCTACCATATGTTGGGTTGAGTTAGGTTAGGTTTGCCGAGACGCTGGAGACATTTTTGTATCGCGCATTTGGCTGGAACCATGGTTTTGTCCGATGGAACTGAGGAATTACAAATTCATTATATTGGGTCATATTATTTGTTAATAACTTCTAGATTTGTTGAATGCTGGTTTCATACAATCAGATTATAAATGGCTGCAGTGTGTAAGCGATTAAACGTGTAAGTACTTATTAGAAACTGAAATTGACTAACGTTGAATAGGTTGTTGTCTGGAGCTAGTTAAATTTTTATGAATTTTACTGTTTAAAATACTGTGGCATAGAATTGAATGCCGAAAATTTAAAATACTAACGGAACATAGAAATTCGAAAGTCCGCATTTCTTGCATGTGAAAAGTGCATGCGTTTCTATGTTGTAGAAATATGGCAAGTCCTGTACAAATTAAAGCCACTGGTCCACTTGCCATACTATCCAAGGCACAAAGACGAACACACACTAGTTGTAATATGCGGCAAGTTGTTCGCGCATTTATTCTGACGTCCAATAAGATAAACTTAGTTGTACATATCCAAACTGGTTAGGTTGTTGTTCCTAGAAGCTAATTTGAAGGTGACGGGCAAAAATTGTATTTCTAGGCGGGTAAAAGTTTTATGTATAATATCGAATATCGGGCAAAACCAGTAATAATAACCCATTAATCACTCCCACCTTTCTCATTCCGTGTCTGTCGTTGAATGCAAAACGGAATGAAGAAGGAGAGATGTAAGTTCATGTCCTTCCGACCTGGCACGAGTTCATCTCTTCCCATGCTTTCTCCGTGAAACGGAGATGCGGAGACTGTTGTGTGCTCTGTGCTTCTGGGCAGGCCACGTATCTCGGTTCCTCTTCTGTCTGGATTTCTTATCATGATTACCACGGGTGTAGTCCTAATAAGTCTCCTGCTTTGACTCATCTACTATTCTCTGCCAGCACTTTCCATGCTGGCTCTTAATTATGCAAACAAAGGAGTACAAGAGTCCCGAAGGAGTGGAGAGATAGACCTCTAACTTCTGTGAGTAAATAGGCTCTATTTACTCAAAACGTATCCTTGACTTTTGTTCCCACTTCTACCTAACTCCGCTTGCTTGTCTCCGCTTCCTCCCGTCCTCTCCTGCCACTTCCTCTTCATAACCATTCATCATGCTTCCATGCTTCACTTCCGAATCAGTCTTCCTGGTTCTTGGTTTAAAAAAACGGGCAATTAGTATAGTTGTACGTTGTACTTACTTACTTTGGGATATTCAAGCATTCGGATCTGATCTGACTGTATGATTAATTGCTCTTCTGGGAAAAAAACTTTAAAAAAGTTTGAATTTTGAATTGAAATCAATCAATTTCTTCGTCTGTTTCTGAATGAACGGTATTGGATTTTGATACATTAGCAATTAAGAAAAGGGGAAGATATTTCATGGCTTGCATTTCCTTCAAGTCAGTTCTCGCCTGTAGATATCAGAGATTCCATGACGTGCTATTTTACTAATGTGTTCTCTGGCCAGGTACCTCCTACAACTATTCCTATTTATTTAATCGATGGGTGGACTTTGCTTCTATTTTCCCTGGTGAGGAGCAACAACAAAGTTGAGGAATGGTGTTAGATGCCAGAAACGCATGAGATGATTTTCTGTTCATCGTTTTGGATTTTTGGCATACATGGGGATTTTTGTCAGTCCACAACCAGCCCTCCCATTCCCATCCTACTTTAAGCGGGCTTAAATACTTCAATGTGTCTATTGCATTGCAAATCGAGAACAATAAACGGGGAGCAGGGGCAGCTTCATCCCGATCTTCCGTTTCGATTTTTGATTAGTTGGGTTTTGGTTATCACGAATTTGAGAGTTTCGTTTTTTATTAAGCTAAGTGTAGACCTATATTTGTTAGTTTTTTGTATATCTACATGTAAACCTCTGGTGCTAGCTGCAGGGGCCGGCCAATATTAGCATTTTAAAACCCATTAGAAAAAAAGTGAGTTCGAGGAATTCTAATTCTGAGTTCTAACTCAGTTCTGCGACTGGTCCGCACAAAGTGATCCGAGATGCTACGTGTTTTAGAATAAATAAATGTATAAATTAAGAATTACAAAAGTTGTTTTTGGATGACTCGGTCCAAATCACTATTTCATTTATCAATCACGTCTATATCTCGATTTTGGGAGTTTCAGTTGTTAGTTAGTTAAATCTCGATTATGAATTTAAATCTTGGTTAGTTGGTCACAAAATCTGTAGAAACCAAACCCCTTAACCAAACCTACACCACGTGTTCCATAGCCTAACCTAATTGCAGATACGAGACGCGAAATGAGTTACGTTAGATTATATACCCTTCCACCCATTATGAATTGTTAGCTCTCTGGGAAGACAGCCCTCGTTAGCCCTCGTGCGTAAGCTTAGTTTGTTTAGCGCTGATTTCCCTACAAAATCAAAATTGTCAGCTTTACAAACAATGGACTTCGCCTTACAACCGCGCTAGCTAATAACCTCCACATTAAGGTTAAAAATTACGATCCCGCCTCTAAAACGACCATTTCACCCCTCACCCCTCCTTCGAAGCGTGACACTACTGGAACAAGGGAGCACCCCTCTCTCTCTCTCTCTTAGCCCTCTGACCCATGTATGAGTGGGTGTAGATATTGAGGATGAAGTGGATTTGTCGGCCATGTGCCAAATTCCATTCCCCCATTGATATGTTTGAGTCAATAACAGAAGACGGAGGGCTGAGTTAATGCGGGACGAGAGTGGGATTGTAGAAAAGAGTCTGTTTTGTGTATGGGGCCAATGCCAAAGAGTTTTTCTTGTTCAACTCCAGTTGGCATCGGGTCGAAGAAATGGTCCGGGTCCGTTTTTCTCTCCATCGTCGTCCTGGAAGGAAAAAGGACCAGAAGAAACAGGAACATCAAATGGAGGGAGAGAGTAGTGGAGTGGAGTGTAGTGAAATTTCGGTCCTTGCCAAAAATGCTAATCAATTGCCAAAGAGTTGATGCATTTGTGGAGTTTTGGGATCAGACGCCTTCGTCCTCTCTCTCTGGACTCCCCACTGACTGTCAAAGGCCTCCGAGTCGCCAGTCGTCGTCCCAACACCCGACTTCCTTTTATTATAGACAAAACTCCGCTCCTTTCCTCATCCATCTCCTCTTCTCTTCCGTCAACCCCAAATGTCCTTCATAAACAATTTCCTTGGGAAGAAAAGAGAGACACGGGCAAGGAAGAGCGTCTGGCGACAATTGCCTGACGACCATTAGGCAGGAGACAAATGAAGAAGCCAAAAAAATGTATAAAAACTCGCTTGACCAGAACGTAGCACGTGTCATGCCATGTCAACTAGATTAGGCCGTATTCACAGCGGAATTTGACAAATTAACATGTAACAGCAATTGCTGCTCTTATTTGAAAGGACGCAATTTGAAGTCAAGGAGCAGCTCCGACTAATTGTCAAGATATAATTGCAATTGTATTTTAAAGTGCTATGCAATTTAGAACCCAATAGTAGTTCCTATGGTAACGTTGTAATTTTAATTGGAAATTCATCGTGGTCAATCAACCTAGGTCCCAGCGTATTGCATTCTATAAGTTCCAGCTCAAACTTCAAATAAAAAAATATATATGACGAGATTCAAATTTTCACTCCAAACTGTAGGTTTCAATTTATAAAACATGATGAAATTCAGATCAGTTTCGCATATATCGTCAATATGAGGTGTGTCTACCAAAAAAATATGCTTCTTTTTTATCGTAAAATACAGTATTTCTGTACCGCATCTATAACATATGAAGCTGAGGGCTTA
>JAQFYU010000964.1:0-17419 GCA_034694905.1 Ceratophysella granulata | reverse complement strand
TCAAGCTCCTCTGTACCCCTTCCCAGTGTCGAGATAATCGCGAACACACGGACGGACGGACAGACGGACGGACGGACAGACGGACGGACGGACAGACGGACAGACGGAAACTCCAAAATATAGAGTAGATACCATAAATAATTGGTGTACATTGCACATTTGCATACTGCCCAACAATTTGTTTGTTGAATGCCCATATGCATATCTTACCTTAGAAGCAGCCCATTTTGTTAGCTATAATGTAGCCTAGTTACTTTTTTACACGTAGTGAAAGTATCAGCCCAATCCATCCAATTATATCGGCTATAGCGATTTTTCAATGCGGATCAAAACAAATGAAACAACCCTCGTACTGAATATCCGCCCGTATTGAGCCATACCATAAATAATTGGTGTACGCACATTTGCATACTGCGCAACAATTTGTTTGTTGAATGCCCACATGCTTATCTATTACATTAGAAGCAGCATAGCAGCATGAAACAAAACCTCAAACAAGCCTCCAAAACCAAAGAGTTCAGATCACAAAATGGAAATAGGAAATAGTTTTTCAGCCGGATCTCAAAGTTATGCCCTTCTTCCGTGCGGTACACGGGGTAAAAACCCAACTTTTGGTTTTCGCCTTGATCTGAGAATCTGGGAAAATGAGTTTTCATTTCCTGCTTCTTTAATTATTCAGGCAACAAATGACTTTATGGAACTTCATAGAGACAAGTATGTACCTATATTGCATATTTTATCTGGAGCCAGAGTCAAGTCCAAGTCCCGCAGCAGCCTCTAGAAAACCCTATTTCCACTACACCAACTCCGTTTTCTTTCATCTATTGTCATCAACAATCATCAAAGACCTCAGCGAGGTCGTAACAGGAATCAGAAATTATATAAGGAACGAACGAACGTAGCCTTCCAGGCATTAAGGCTACATCTCTAAATATGTAAATATGTATACGTAGTCCTGCATCCTGCATAAACTATCTTCTATTCCAGACTAAATTCAACAACATGCTGTAGAAGCATGTTGTACAGGGTGGAACGACAATTACTGTCACCCAAACATTGTACCTGAACAAACTTAACTGGCAACTGGCAGCAAAATGAACTTAAGTTTTATCCAAAACCTATCCGATATATTATTTTTAAATCAGATTTTTTTGTCCAATTGACGAACACTTTTTGCAATTTTGATTAAGAAAAGCAAATTAATTACTTTGGCAAGGACGAATGGGCATAGCAACCGCGATATTTTATAGAAAATGAAGACAAATTATAGTACTTGATGGTGTATATAGATGTTTATGTTACCATGGCAACGTATTTCTTGCGTTTTTTCCATAGAGGTAATAATACTGCATATACTAAGACTAGAGTGTGGAAATGAAACGGAAACGTTGAAAATTCTTGTCCTTGCTTGAAGTTCTATAGCCATAGTAACCTCATTTTTGCGTTTTTTTTGCGTGATGAATATACGCAAATTCAATTTTGAATTTGCGAAGTAAATCCCGCCACCATTACTTCATAGCAAACTTTTCCCCTGCTATAAGCTCCACACATATGTCCTCTCTAGTCCTAATTTATACAGTATTAGTACTTACCTCTATTCTATGGTTTTTTTTAAAAAAATTGATAGCATCATTAAACTAATTGAATAATTCCTAAAAATCCGAGAAATCTACTCGTTTTCGATTACAGAACAGGCAGCACAATCAAGCACGATAGTGAATTAAATTTAAATTGTAACGGTAAACCGCTAGATTGGCGAAAACCAGGTTGGCAAATTGTAAAACCAAAATTGCAAAAATAGAAGCATGATTCGCAAAATATGCCAAACCAGTCGAAACCTTTTCCAGTTATGTACTCCTTTGTAATTTCCTTTAAACATTCGAAAAATTGCCCTTAAATCGGTTCCAAAAAATCCTATTAAAAATCTTGTAAGCTCCATCTGTCGGCTATACTCGTATTTTCAACACAACTTAATTTTGAAAGCATCATCGGATAATTCTCGCCCACCACCCTGTACAAAGCTTTCCCTATTATTCCATTTTTGTTTTCGTAAATGCTAAGAAAGTAATTACCTCGTTCCTTGAAGGTAAGACTATTATATTACAAGCAGAGAGTCTACATTTGCCTAGAAGTACCTCATTAATCAGGCCGAGTGGAACACTACTAGAGTCTTGCCATTAAAATTTAGTCAAACAACACAAGGAGACTACATACGGAGTCATCATCATTAGGCCTTCCCGTTTCATATCAGTAATATCAGTTTCATTGGGCAATTAGGGGACAGAAACTCAACTGAACACCCTCCAAATTCGGCTCAACTCCCAAATGTACATTGTAACTGCATCAGGAAAACCAACTGGAGTGTTTTTGAGGCGAGGAATTTGAAAGAGACTTGATTAAATTTCACTTCTCCTCTGTCCTACATTCATCTGCTTGCATGAACTAAAATCCTTAGTGACATATCATCCTCCAGGCTCTAAAATTTTCTACAACTACTACCCGGTCCGCTTTTGGAATTCCATATACAGAATTTTGGATTGGATTACATTTCCCTTCCGCGAACACACGAGTGCCCATCCACAAACTAACATCCACGAAACATAACACCAACATGTAGTCAACTCATGAGTAAGTAATAGTCAAGGCTTTGGGACTACTCGACGTACACATAATGCATGCCACAATGTAAACCAAACTGCAATGTTCTCAATTCCATATTATTTCCACACCAGCCCACTAATTGTGCTGGGAGTTGTTCCACATGCAAATTCTCGAAACCGCAATTAGGTAAACTATAGCACACAGTGGATAGCATAATTTTCAGCAACTTAAATACGTTATCTACAGATTTTTACTAAATTTGCTTCATTAAAAAAAAACATTTATTTTGAAAGTGTAACCGGGCGCAGAACGTCGGATGTTTTTTTATAAGTTTTCTAAAGCTCAATACTCATGAATCAGGATCAGGAGCATGTTCAAAGTCTGAAAAAAACGCAAGATAAATATCCCGTTGCCATGCAGGAAGAGCCCTAGCAACAGCCACAATTTGTGAAAACTGGTGATGCGTTTGTACTTGTTTTTTTTTATTTTGATTCACTGGGATATTTTAGGACGATGTACGATCATTTTGAAGATTACATAAAAATAAACTGCTAAACATAGCGTTGACATGGACGAATCACCCTAGCAACAGCGAAAACTGAGCAAAACCACTTCAGCTTCTAAAATTGGAGGCATGACCATGAACACATTTCGCAAATTGTTGCTGTTCTTGTTGTTGATGATTCCTCCATATGTCAAAGTAATTTTACTTTTTGTAACGTTGATTTTTTAACCTAGAAACACATCTTTAGAAATCTTTAAATTCAAATCCTCGAATCTGATATATTTTAACATATCATTAATCAACGAACATTTTTTTTCAAAAATGGTAGATGGTTGATAATTATCACATTGATTTTAAAGGCAATTTTAAAATAAAAACTGACAAAATGTCCGAAGTTATAAAACCCAAATAAAATGCAAAATATTGTACTCCTGCCTGATACATTGATTTACACCATGCACATCCAAAAACCATAAACTGACACACGTTCATGTTGGCATTGACTAAAAGTTCGCACGTAGTCAAATTTCAATAAATACTGTTGGCACTTGGCCTTGGCACAAGGAAGTTTCTTAAATATTCATTCCAACTGTCAGGCAGGATAGGACTTGGCTCTGTACAGCCCTAGCAACGCAGCAGCCCAAGAAGTGCATGAAGAATGAAGTGTAGAACGCCCTACTAGAACTCGACTCCACCAATATTCAATTAGAGCCTTTAAGTTTACAAGACAAGTTTACTCATCATCATTTTGAGAGTCTCGTCCATCACTTTGCTCCACAAACTCCATGGCCTCATGTGCCAACCTTTCTACATAGAGTATGCTAATGCTGCTGGATGAGAGAACAGAGGAAACTAAGCTAGTCAAACTGGGGCTAGGACTTTCCTTCAACTTTCACTCATTTTCTTCCGATAACTTAATTAGCATCGACTCCAAAAACTACAACTTCATTAAGATGACAAGACAAACAGTCCTGCTAACTTCTAACAGGTCCATATTTATGTACGTTTCGACTGTTGCGTTGTTTATATATCGATATTTCCAAGTCAACAGTCAAGTCAACAGTCAACCCAGAATAAATTGCTAATGCCGTTAGAATGCTTGTTCAAATGTACAGGGCGGCTGGTACGAGAATTGTGGCCAATTTGAAAACGTTACGCCAAGTTGGAAGCAGAACCCGTGTTCAAATCTGGTGGGCTTTCGAAGCTTTTTCCTTTAAAAATGTAAAAACGAAGCACAAATCAACAATTACCATAGCAACCGGAATAGTTTCTGGAAAATAAATAAAAATTCTACAGTTGTTGATACTGAAATTTACATTCTTAATTAAATTATCGCCGTTGCTAGGGACCATAGTTTCATCCATGTCGACGTAATGTTGATTTTTCCAAAACCTCTTAAAATAATTGAAAACAAAAACTATAAAACGGTATACGGTATCATTTATTTCAAACGCAGTTTCAGTTCAAATTCAAATTGCAAAACTACCGAGCGAACCGAGTACCCGCCCACCCTGTATATTTTACATTTCTGGCACGTACTTCAAAAACTACGTAAACTACCGGAATTAAAATATCGATGAATCTTGAATAGTAGTGAATATCTAATAAGCTTTCGAGAGACTTGTCTGAAGACGATTGAAATCTATGTAGTAGGCTTGACAATCCCGATTCTGAGTAGCATAAAGTTTGAAGTTAATGAAAAGCAAGGTTCAGTTCTCAAGACGGTTCACAAGGAAGAAGAAGATTCTGGATGACTCAACTCGAAGAAATGAGCTGGGGAAGAAATTAATTAATTATCCGACTGAGTGTCGTCACTCGTCACTCAGTTCTTCTCGTTCTCACTACACTAAAACTGACGCCCCGGAGAAGAATGAACCAGCCGTGTATTCCCAGGACAGTTCCCAAGAATCCTCTTAGACAGGTCTAATTAATTCCAACAAAAAATAAGACGCGGAATTCAAATTCCGACCAGACAACAGCCGTAAAACTCCATCAATGAAAACAATAATGTATGGATTGATGTGATGTCTAATATGTAGTAGTTTTCTGCGCTTTGTCTTCGATACGATTACACAGAGGGTGGCCCCGTCAATTGTTCCCATCTTTGAAAAATTCTATGCCTTGAATCAGAAAATTGAAATTGAAATAATTTTAAGTACTTACATTTTAAATTGAAATAGAAATTGAAAGAACTTGCACAATTATATAAGTACTTGAAATTGAAATTGAAATAATTTGCAAATTTTATATTTTAAATTGAAGTTGAAAAAATTTGCAAATATGAAATTCGAAATTGAAGTTGAAATAATTTGCAAATTTGAAATTTGAAATTGAAGTTTAAATAATTTGCAAATTCGAATTTTGAAATTGAAGTTGAAATTGTTTACATTTGAAATTGGAATTAAAATAATTTGCACATTTTAAAATGGAATTGAAATAACTTGCAAAATTTGGGAAAAAAACGCGCATTTTAAATATAAAATTTAAATAGCTTGCACATATCCATTTGAAATTGAAATAAAGTTGCACATTTTTACTTTTGAAATTGAAATTGAAATAGTTGGTACATTTTAAATTTTAAATTGAAATAGAAATTGAAGTAACTAGTAACTAGCACCAAGGTGTCTTGACAACGGCAATTTCTTGCCTTATAACTTATAAGGTTAGGCCATTCTCACAAAAAAAATTCAACTATTGCAAAAATGGAGCTGGAGAAATTTTTCAACCAGTAATGGGAAACTCCATTAGAAAAAAATCACAGCAAAGCGACGCTTCTTCCGCGACAAGGGTTGTTTCAAATGTTTTTGATCTTTGTTATGGGCTAACCATATGGCATCATGACCATTCACTTCTGAAACAACCCTCGTTGTTTTGCTTCTGTTCTTGCTCCGCCATGCCCGCCAATGCAAACGACTTTTCGAAATTAAATAGTTGAAATTTAAATACGAGAATGGCCTAACCTTATAAGAAGGCGTCAACAAACCTTGACTAGCACATTCTTCATTCGAAATTGAAATCGAAATAATTTGCATAGTATTTTACATTTAAAATTGAAATTGAAATACGCACATTTTAAATTTTAAATCGAAATAGAAATTGACGTAACTTACGAAAATTTTCATTCGAAATTGAAATCAAAATAATTTGCATATTCTACATTTTAAATTGAAAAAGAACTTGAAATAACTTACACGTGTATGAAATTGAACTTGAAATCGAACTTGACAGGATTTTCGGCTCAGGTGATCAATTTTTATAAAGTGGGTCCTCTCATTCCGAAATTTTTAAATCGTCAACTTACCATCACTATCAATAGCAAACGGTTGATCCAGCGTCAGAATTTCATACTTGCAGACGTCACCAAATTTTGCTGTACAATCCCGATCCGTAGCCTCCACCCGAAGAATCTGGTCATAGAGCCTGCCCTCATCCACTTGTTTCACATAGGAGGGTTCCAGAAATGTCGGGGAGTACTCATTCACGTCCACCACAGTTATATGGACCGTCACACTGAAAAGGACAAGTAAATGGAGTTTAATACCACATTACTCCGACACGCCATGGCTCAGCTTATCGGGCGGGATGTATGTCATGCACGTAGCAAAGGAACTCGGCTCCTGCCAAAAAGTAGATTCAATAAACTAGACGTAGACCTGAACAGGTGCACTAGACTGGAATAAACCTTTTATTCATCAGTACTATCCATGCAAGGGCTTCACTGTAGTTAATAGTTCTAACACGACGGATTTTCTACTATAAAAATCCCTCCGAAATTCCGACGCGCGTGATGTTCCTCTAATTTGGATTTCACACATGCATAACTCGCAAATCACAATGGTTTTTTGCACTCAAATACGAATACAAAAAAATGTATGAAATTCGGAGTTGTGGTTTGGTTTATATTTTATATCTAAAGGTACGTTAAGAACCGCTCATGAAAAATTCAGCGCTTTCTCAGTGGAACTTGAAGTTTTTGAGCATGTTCAACGTTCAAACGAGACAAAAGGTCCTTGTATAATATGGACTGCACAGTTGAGACCTCCAAACTTTTTCACCTTATTCCCTCAGAAGTCTTCAGTCTGTCCTCTTTAGTATAGTTTTGAGACGTGGAAATGTAAATCAAATGGATTTATAATGTTAAGATATGCCGAGTTCCAAGGAAGCACACCGTCTCTTGGTCTCTTTAGTCGGAATTCGGAATAGCAGAATATTGAGTGACGTACAATTTATTGTCATCATTTATACCCTGTTTCCTCTTCTTTAATGGAAGAGTCAGGAGCAGGACGTTAGCACTTTAAATAGTAATGATTTCATTCCAATCGGAATGAATCCAGTTCTATGACGGACGAACATCATAATTCATAATTGTGATATATTTAAAATAAAATGATTTTCGAAATCATGCCATGAAACCATATATACCAGGAGCCGTTCGCCGTACACTCAAAAGGGAAATAAATTTAATATAAATAAAGATTCCGCAAATAAAAAGTTACCATCCCATGTGTATCCTATTCAAATGCAATGATCCTAGTGCAAAAGCATCGAAAAATCGACTGGTTTAACCAAAAATTTAAATAATATAAAAGTCGTTAAATCCTTTGAAAAAACAAACCAAATCTGGTAAAAATGTATTTAAAAAACTGCAGTTGAATGTTGGTACAAGTGTAATCAATAAAATAGACCCAATTGTTTCAAATCCTGAGCAGATCGTGCGCGTCCATGCTAAATCTACATATGATTTATTCGCCACCTTATGTCAAAAAACCTAAATATTAAACCATCCGTAAATTCGACAGCCAGCGAAAAATATTTATAAAAGTTTTTGTCAATCAATATTAAATATTCATAATTAAATCAGATTGATGAGCTAATCATGCCCAATTGTCCGATAGCTAAATATGGTATTAGAAGCATGACAATGTTTTAAAATAAGATTGATGACGGATGGCGGATAAATTGAATAAGATTGATGAACCTTGATCAACATGCCCAATTTTCCCTCAGCCACCCCAGAAGTGTCGTAGAATTGTCCTGCCTCAAGGAAACTAAACGTAAATTGTACTCGTTTTATTTTGAGACTCCGAAAAAGACAGGGACAAAACATTCTAAATTAAAACAGATTCAGAAGTTTCCTCATTCCCTTCTTTATGTTTCAACTCGACTCTCAAATGGGTGATTTTCTTCTTTTTTTTTTTTTTGAGTCTTGAAGCAGTAACTGAATCACTTTCATTCCTCTATTTCATTTTCATTCCCTTTTAAAGCCAAACCCAGGGACTTTCCGTCAGAAGGGAAAAGAGCCTACTCACTCATGCATACTTAACTCGGGAATTGTCTACATAAATCTCTTTCTTATTTCCCGTAAGGAGCTTAATAATATGTTTAGGGGTTACTTATACAGGAGCAGGAGAGGAAATCAAGAAATTTACTATGCAGAAAAGACGCTTCTCACAAAAAAAAATCCTCAATCCAATACGACTCAACTTGGAATCCACTCATCCATCTGTACTCATCAGGATTCTTCCGGTCCTAGTCTGATCAAGGTTTGGATTTAGGTTTAAAACTTTAAAAGACAATTATTTTTATCCAAGCTTGTTGGGCACGAGAATTGAGATTTTAGGTCGGCATTTGTACCTCGTGCTTAACTTAAAGCCATTTTTAAAAATTAAAAGAAATGCAAAGATTAACATGCGTTGACATGGACGACTGCCATGGGCATTGGCCATAGCAACGGCCATAATTTAGGGTAGGTAAGTAACTGAAAAAATGTTTACTGCAAGCAAATCTACATACTTTTCTTAAATTATCACTGTTGCTAGGACCAATCTGCCATGGCAACCCAATTTTAAGTTTAATCCTCTCACTTGTTTTCAAAAAAATTATATAACCTCATAATCCGGAAAAACTTTAAAACTTAAAGGTTCTTCTCTAAAGCACATTTAGAAATTCTTCATATTTTTAATTTCAAATCCCTGACTTCTTCCCTCGTTAAAAATCTAAACCCAAAACCTCACCTTGATCATTCTCGACTTAAACCTAATGTTAATGCTAAACGAATTGAAATCCAGGCTCACGGAAGAGTAAAGACAGACAGACTAGTTTTATATTAAAAAATACGTAACCTAAAAAATAATTACATGCGCAGAGAAGAATTCAATTAAGTTTGAACAATGATGGAGTGAGAAGTAGGTCTTAAATAGGTCTTCTCGGGTCCGTACATAAGAAATTCTACGACGCAATTCGATTATTCTGATAAACAGTCCAACACGCCCAACAACAAAATAAGTGCTCAATTGTTCTCCTCCGCTGCTATCGGCTCCTTTTTCATAAGTTCAACCTTCAGAATGGAAAAAGTCATTTATTTTTAAACAAGATTTACCTCACCTCCTCGCATCCATCAATTAGGGTCAGAGACGATAGAGCACACGCCCCTTTTTTAAATAAATTTCCATGTCAACGTCAGCGCCGCCGCCGTACCGACAATTGTGCAGCTTTTGCTGAGTTTCGTCTCCGCCTTTCCTCACTAGTTTCTATTTGCTAAGATTTAATCACACCGCAAATAAATACGTTTTTAACCGCAAAACAAGTTGACCATAATTTTTTTTGCATACTCCATATCTATTTTCACTAATGTAGTTTTATATGTTGAAATTTGTTGCAGACTTGCCCGCAGTCCGCACTGCAAACCCTAACCTAAATTAGCTTAACTTAACCGCTAAATTTACAATAATTCTCCGCAAATGGTTACCCTATTAAAATTAGTCATTTTATGGTGAAACCTAAGTTATTTTGCAATGAATGCAAGTTATGGTTAGTCAATCAGATTATTGGCGGTGAGAATCATATTGATTTGCGGTGGATTTAATATTTATTAGGTATTTTTACATGGCAATGAATTGTTCTGACTGGCATTTCACTGTTTTAATTTTTAATATGGCGCAGCGGTGTTTTATATTCGGCGGTACGTACAGTATAGGACATAGTCCTAAATTTTGTAAAATGAAGCATATTTAACGAACTAAGAAACCAAAAACTCGACTTACTTGTCGGAGATTTCTCCACGACATCCCACCGCAATAATATCAAAGTTATAAGATCTTCTTTTCTCACAGTTTAGCATTCGCTTAGCACGAAGCTCGGCCTCTCCTCGATCCTCATCTTTGAGAATGATCTGCAATGAAGAAAAAACATTTTCGGGTTAGATATGAAATATGATGTACAAACGCTCTGAGCTCTCGTCTCTGGAGAGAATTTGAAAGCATAGAACCATATAAATATTCCCATAGGCCCACTAAACGTCCGCTGTCTTCCTGATAATTTAAATTATTTGAGCTGACTACGCATTATTATGATGCGTAGTCCGAATCTCTATTCACTTCCATTCCCAAACTCATGCCAGACCAAGATTCCTTCAAACTATTTTTATTACTACTTTCACTTAAAAACATCTCATTAAAAACTAAATTTAAGTGCCACTCTCTCAATCTCAAGCATTCACGAGTTACTCTGGTGCCTAGTACATAACATAACATTACTCAAGCCAGAATAGGAAATGCACATAATAATTCCTTGGAAATCCTTCGAATGTTCGAATTAAAGCTAAATGCATTCAACATTGAATATCCTGTCATCAAGTCCAGCCCAGTGCCAGAAACATTCCCTTCTTTTACAAGGATCTTCTTGTCTAGCGTGCCAATGTTGTGCATTCATGTGTTGTAAATTTATGTATTTATTTTACCAATGGGGCCAGGCAGACTCCTAATCCACATTATATTTGTCAACCATAAACACATATATCCTCTACATTAATCGCTATCAAACCTCCCTCTGTCTCAACTTTTAACCTAGTTGGCAAGTCGAGGGGATCCCCAAAGGCTTAATAAAGAGGAAGTCAGAGGAATAGGACTCGTTACAAATGAAGTTGTCTCATAAAAAAATCTAGCGCGATTGATAGATACATACTATCTAGGAAGGCTGGACTAGACCCAATTCGTATTGTATCAACAAAGTGACGTTGGACGAGGGCTGATTTAGAAGTCTTGTCGCTCAGGCGTTCCATGGCGTAAACGGCTTGCCCAAGTTCCCAGACGGCAAGACTTTTAAATCCGCCCTCGCATGTGTAGTTTCACTTTTCACTTTATTCTTATATTGGCATTGGCATGTATTATTTGAATTTCAATGTAATTTACGTTTACGTAGGTTTTTTCCTGATTTTTAAATGTGATATCAAAATTTGGAAGGAAATATTTCGTTTTTTACTTTCATTTTGATACCCTAATTCTAATTTTGAAGGATTTTTTATGTACATTTTGATGCCTCAACTTTTAAAAATATTATGCGATTTATGGATGGATATCTAATTTGTTGCTTAAAAACTTAGAAAATTTCCATCTATGATTTTTTAATAATTGAATTTTTAAGTTAAAACATTGAATTTATTAAATATGGCGCATAATTGATAACTCAAACGATTACAATTTGCTATAATAGACACCGCAGTTCACCAATTTGAAAATTCAAAGGAAAATCGAGTTGATAAAATTCTCTTAGTTTTTTTCATAGAGAAGTGTATGTATGATTTTAAATTGATGCCCTGCGACCTTTCACCGGATTTTGAGAGATTCAAAAACCTAGGAACAGAACAGACACCAGCAAAAATGAATTTTCTGAACATCTAACAAAATCTACAAAACCCTTGGCTTTTAGCAACAAGCGCCACGCAACCACTCTTTGACCTTCCCTTTTAATCCAGAAATCCAATCTTTTCTTCACACCACAATTAGATGAAAAAAGTCATTAATCCAATTCTACATTAATCCTCCATTCTCTGTGAAACTAAATATGGGAACTTGGATCAAAATGAGGACGACGTGGGACATAAATCTCGCGACTCCACAGGGCGAGCGAGTAAGTAAAAAAAAGTGTTATTCTCTGCAGAAAAAGCTCGTTTGTTGATAATAGTAATGCAATGGTAAGACGACATGGGACACGACATGACAGATAGTCGACATCAAAACAAATGACAAATAAGAAAAAGGAGATTCTTCCATGAAAGGTAATATGAAGGATGAAAGGACTCAGATTCCTTCCTCTAACCTGACAAGGAAAAGAGACTCAAGCCTCAAGTTACCAAATAAGGTCCCTCACCACACGGAATATTGTGGTTCCGAGAGCCTTCCAATTCAATCAAGCTCATGTCCCATGCACAAGGAAACAGAATAAAAAGATTCCTCTCGGCTGTCTTAGACCAACAACAGTTGTTGTAAAAGGTTATACATTGATGATCGCTTCAAGATGTCGAAATTCAATTTCAATTTTTTTTCCAATTCACGTAACCACGAGTTTCAATTTAATTCTTGTTTATTTCCCATTTTTCCAGATAAAATACAACACATGGCAGAAAGTCGAAGCTTGTGTGTTAAATTCTGCGTCGGTGATGATTGATGATGCAAGATCAAAAGTTTGTGCCTTCTTGTCGTATTGACAAACATGTATTTCTTAACACAGCCAAGCAAACAAATGCGGTAAGTTGGTCACTAAATACCCAAAAGCCCCATTCTACCCAAAATCCCCACGTTTTACCCAATAACCCCAGCCCGACTAGACTGAATGGGTAAATTGCATAAGTACCTTAATGTTGCTGAATTTCCAAAATTCAATTTTAACTTCTAAATTTATCACATAATCTTCGCAACGGTCAGCTAAAATAAATATAAGTTGAAATCCAAACCAGTCACACTTTGAATTCGGAACTATTTGGACCAAACACTACTAAATTCTGATATTTCGAAATTATTTAGTAAACAAAATTCAGGGCTCACCAAAACCGTCATGCTTCGCTGAAAAAGCATGCCAAATTCACGGACAGACAAGACCTTCCCATGTGACCCTCAGTATCTTAGAAAAACGCGTCTTTTCCTTGTGTCTAAGGAGATAACCTACATTAGACATTTAGATAGACTACCACGTCCTCGTCTAACACTCTAGCCATGTCTCATGGTTTTTTTGGACATATGATGAGCCGCAGAGACCGAATTTCTACCTCGAGCCTCTGCTCCGGTTTTCTGGGCTACATTAAGGCTTATGCAGAGACACATGCAAGTCGACGTGTCCCCATCCCAGTCAAGCATGTCAAATAAAAAAGGCTTGGAAGGAAATTGGGCTTCAGTATTTTCTTCTCGCTCACCGCTTCCGAATACAAAAGCCTTTCCTTCTACCGCAATTTAGACCTACTCTTTGTATTGGCCAGGCTTACGAGGAAATTAAATAAATTGCATCTCAAATCGTCAGTGCACATTTCCATTTCTAAACAACAACTCACAGCAGCTTAACCTGTCCAATTCCTCTCAAAAGAAGTAAAATTATGAAACGGTAGAACAATATTTACTGCTAACCAAACCACCTGAAATTCGCAAAAGAACAGATGGACATAAATTTCGCAACTCAGGTCATTTCAACGAAAGCTGCTCAAGTAATAAATGTAAACCATACCTTGCAATTTCTTCACCCAGCTGAATCTCATTTCAGAACCACTTTGCAAAATCAAAAGAGCTTCAAGTCACATCGAAGAAGGATGGACGTAACATTTATTTTAGCAGCAAAGGTTAGAACCAGATCGTGAGTCAGTACCAGTACAGCACAGAGGGTGCCCATATGGCTACAGAAATATAAAAATCCATTCCCAATTCTCATGTTTTAGTAATAAAATAATTCACAGCCTCTCCTTCTAAATGACGCCATCCATTCGGTCTAACTTCTTATTAGTCTTTCCTTATTAAAGCTTTCCATAAATTAGATGAGAACATGCTTTTTCTAATGAGTTGTTGAGAGCATGGAAGAATATTCCATTTTACAAGTTGGTGAAGTTCCTATCTTCAACATGTCTATGGTATATAAATAATAATTTCATTGTTTTAACAATGACTTTCTCAGCGTGACACGATTTATTGTCCATGCCCCATAAATAAATATAGGTACACCGCAGCAGTACATTCCATGACAACTGCATCGGGTGATCGTTGATCGTGACCAACGTTGTTAAGAAAATGTTTTAAAATAGGGATGTGTAATTCCATCAAAATAGGATATTTAAAATAGGCATTTCTATCAAGACGGTTGTCATAGATACCAAAATAGTAAATATAGCCAATTTGCATGATACATAGAATAATTTAGAAATAAAGAAAATTAGCTAACTCCCTACTTTGGTGTGACATTTGAAACAATGGGTGGAAATGAATAAAGGCACATAAAGCAATTTTTGAAATGAAACAAATAATTTTACCCATGCAGGAATCGAACCAGTGTTCGAGTAATTGGTATAATTAGGTTACCATGCCCAGCCATTGAGCCATTGAGCTGCTGGTGCAGCAGATCGCAGAGTTTTTGTTTTTTGTCGCATTTTTAGCATTAGAATCTAACATATCCCATCCACATGGAATGTGGCAACTGGTTTACCATACGAATCTAGGATGGTATTGCGAATATATAAACTTTAACATGGAAAACCACTTGTCTTATTTTAGCATTATAATCTAACATAACCTAACCAAATCGAATGTGACACGTCATTTTTCATTTTTCATCTGAATACACTGCAATTCCAATTTCACACCATGTACATACGGGTTTGAAAATAAAACAAATCGACATTTTTGCAGATGAAATTGACGGTGGGCCGACCATGTGCACCGCTTTTTTTACAATACACTCGCGGCTCGCACGAACGCTCCGAAACGAGTTTATTACGAAGAAAATGAAATGTTCGAGAGGACTTAGCCCTAAATCAACCTTTGAACGTTTGAAGCTGAAGCTCAAAGCAAAAAAACAGCCTTTGTTTTTCGAGTAGAGATTTCAATTATATGTAAACTTAGCGAGACGTCTTCCTCAGTACAATAGTGCCTACAAGGGCATTTCGTGTTCAGACCTAGTATGACGTACGACGACGATTGTCATTAAATTACTCGTGTGAGAGCCTATTCCCCTTGTTCAACACACCGAACCGAGAACCGGAGTAGTGTGAAGGCCTCTCTCATTCCCATCTTCCATGCAAAAATCCTTTTAAAACCCAACATCTCATTTGAGACATAAGTTACACGATTTTTCATATAAAAGTATTCACATCCCAAACACGAAGAGGATGTGTACACGGAAGACCCGAGTGAGAAGAAAGTCAGATCTGTAGTTATAAAATATGGGTTGGCGAGCCTGGCAGGCATATGGGAAAGAAGAGAGGAGATGAAATATATGGTGCTTGGCTTAATACGTAATAAATTCATGCAATTCCTTCTCCAGTACCACCATAGCCTTAGCCTAGCTTTCTCCAAAGAGGAGAAAAAACAAAAAACACTTCTGAGCAAAAGCCGAGACTAAAGGGATATTCAGGAAACCAGAGCATGAGAGAAACACTTTATTTACAACCTAGTGAGGCACTACTTGTTCCAGCTTAATTTGTAGACCACATATGTGCGGCATCTCAACTATTTCCTTATTCCGACAACATGAACATGGAACTATGTATGTATTAAAAACTTGTCGTGCTTTCTTATTAATTCTAAATTCAGAACTAATCTTTACAAGTCAAGGTTTGCCTTTAGAGCTTTTCACCGATTAAGTTCATTTTTTAATTTAAAAGTTTACACTACATTGACCTGTAACCAACACACCTTTTGTAAACCGCCCAGACCCAGAGAATAGTAGTGATGTATTCTTATGGACGGTCACTTGTCATATTTGATGACATTGAACCGAATGTAGTTGGTTTTAAGCGATGTGACAAGTTGAATCCTTGCTTTCATAATGCCAAGTCACATGTCACATCCTCTCAAAGTAAATTAAATTCGGTTCAGTGTCATAACATATGACAGGTGACCGGTCATAAGGAAGCATTACGATTCTCTGAGCGGTTTACAAAAGGAAATCCTGCGACCTGACGAATACACGAATTCATTCTAGCAACAACACCGGGGAAATTATTAAAAAAGATTTTCTTGGGTGTTGACTTTAATTCTATTTTTGAATTGCCACAGCTCAGCAGTTATGTCATGTCACATCACCACTCTGTCAATACACATGAGCTAATATGTTAATACATATATAGTTTGTACAACTTCTTTATTTACAAATAGAATTGAATGGGATCTATTTGCTAAAATCGTTTTAAATAACATTGCACATGCAAAATAGCCAAAACATTAGAAATTAATATTTATTTCGCAGGATTTAGAAAATGAAAGGCAGTTTTGCTTCGAATATTGAAATAATTAGGCGTTTTTCTGTCAATAAAAATCTCATCTGCGATAGTGAGCAGTGAGCATCCGTCCATGTAAAATGTCAATGTAGAGTTAAAATTTGCAATATATTTTTTTAATCGAAGGAGATTTCTATAAATCTTAGAACCTAGCCTTGGTTCCATTTCCTTAAGCACTCAACTTGATTCCACGTGGGAGTTGGACTTTGAAAGGAAAAGCTCTGCTCCCACTTTACTTAATAATACCCACTTTCCATTTCTTACTCAGAACCCGAACCTATAATTACCGAAGGCTGCTGCTGTGTAATGTAAATACAATTTATGCTCGATCTCGACTGTATTTAATTCTCCATCGGTCTCAAGAACTTGTATTTTCTAAAGAGCTTACAACAAATTGAGTCCTAATTTGCAAGGATTTAATTTCTGTCAAAACAGTTTCAAACTTTTCAAAAGCTGAAACTCCTGAATCAATTTAAAATTCACACTTTATTAGGTGAGAGAATCTTCACTTTCATCGACAAACCCAAGTCACGTCGTATATAATTCCTTCAGTTCTACGTGAATAAAATTCTCCGCACTTCTTTTCGCTTAGGAACAAGTTTAAATTTATTTCTCCACGATTTGATTCAGATTTGAACGAAATCAATACAAGAAAATGGGGGAAAAGTTACTTTTGTCTCATTCGCTTCAAAAATGAAAAGGCAGTGCAACTTGTGCTGCCCGGGTATTAGCTACAAAGGCAACGGCAGAGACTGCTTTCAGAATTTAAAGACCAGCAGCATCCGCAGGTGAAGTAGAAGGTAAGTACGAATGCTCTCAAGTCAGTTGAAAGGTTGAAAGTTGAAAGACAGAAAAAACAATTCATTTCCTCCCGTCTCAACTACAGATAACACGTCCATCCACTAGTAGAAGTACCTATTGACTTTTCGGAACCGAAGATTCAAGAGCTACCAGTCAGCCTACGTACTCTCAGCTCTGTACACTCAACTACCAAACCCGTTCCCCTTTTTATTTGGACACTTGTCTAGGGCCCTAACTTTAGACTCGGTGGCACCAAAAATTTG